>JAECUM010015910.1:0-30742 GCA_016617855.1 Megalonaias nervosa | reverse complement strand
AAACCAATTGAACATTGTGCGTACATCACCATTGGTGGAAATCGAATCAACGTTGACACTCAATTCTTTCTTTCTATCCTTAAGAACATATTAACGGTTGATCGGGTGATGATAGTGCAATCACATACAACCTGTCACATGTTAACAGTCTCAAAATCATGTTTTTAAAACATTCGAGCCAGGTTTGACCCAAAATTAATGCACGAGCTGAGTTTGAAATTATTGAACTGGTTCCGTCGTAAATCCATCTTGATGCGATTGAGCTGCATAATTAAATGAGCATTAAGAACAACATCCAGTTTAACTCCTGAGGTATTAGAGCTCTTTAACACTGATATAAGTCCTGGTATAATGTGTTGGACAGTTGCTATATAATACTCTAATTCACCCATGCACTTGGGAAACTTAAATTCAGGTACTTGCAATTGTTGCGCGTTATGTGTGCAGCATGAATAGCACTAGCTGGTGCAGTTCGCGACGGTTTTTTTCATCAAGGCAACGGTTTTGGTCATCCTCAAACACACCTAATAATGTAAATATGCAAGTATGTCGGCTTTTCTTACATCTCTTGATATTCGTTTATTATGCTTCCGCGCAAATTGTTCAAGTTGTTGCACCGTAGATGGTCGTGGACTATCTGGGACAACTCTAGGTCCTAATACGTAATTATGTCGGTCTTACATATAGGATTTTGTATTCGTATTCCGTGAGCTTGCGCGATGTGTCTTAGCTGAATCACAGTCGGCATGCTTGCATATAAGGAGAATCTTTATATAACTGTAAAGTCCGTCATTAACTTATTTTCTTTTACTCTGCCCAAATCAGAAACTGAAATCGCTTCATTCCCACCTATTACTTAATTTACCTTTGTGTCTGTTTCATCAACAGCGTCTGATGTTTCATCTATAGCAAAACGTTGTTTGCTAATCTTCGGCGACGAACCCGATAATATTCGCGAACAGATCCGCATGGCCAACAAAGCTGGTGATATGATTTGACTGCGATGCCGAGTTAAGGACATAGTCGAGCACCCGTACCAACACGATAAGCGAACAACTGTGATTAAAATATTCATAATGCCATGTTCTGTTGGATAGTTCATATGCCATTTTTATATTAATACTATAAACATCTCTATCAGATTTACCCTTGTTGATCTTATGTACTCATTCTATTATGCTCACTTAATATTTAATTGTCGTAGTCATAATCATCATCATCATCATCATCATCATCATCATCATCATCGGCATTGAAGCATTCATCTGCATACAACGTTAACGCTTTTTTTTTCTTGCCAAATCTTTAATAATGATGAATCTTTTTTTGTTCTTAATATATTTACCAAGCTCAAATCATTTCTTTGAAAAGATAATTCCTAAGTTAATTAATTTCTCAATATATTCCGGATGCGTGTTGTATTCTTCTTGATAAGCCTTTATGATGCATTCAAACGAGACAGCGAGTAAATGTTTTGTTAAATATTACATGCACTCCATATGGTAAAAGGGGCCCCGGTTGTCCGAGTAGTCTAAAGCTCTAGCCTTTAACAATAATTACCATCTCACCTCCGTTTGGTTGGTTACGAGTCTTGGGCTCGGCAAGTGTGGGAATATGGGAAAGCTGCCAGTAGCTTCATGTGAGTCGTTGGTTCTTACCGGGATTTCAACTGGATTCTTTCTCTATCAATTATACTGGCCGCCATGTATAGCCTATCTTGCGCTTAGAAATTGCGTTAAACAGCATTTGGCAAAATAATACCGCAACGGTTGATATTGCTTTTCTCAATAATGTTATAATTGGGCCTATTCTGTAAATCTGCATGCTTTCTAAAATATATTAGAATAGTATTTCATAATTGAAATGCAAATATCAACATCTTCAATCTCTCAAATGCAGATCAACATCAGTTCTTTCTCAAATGCAATCAATGTAACATACTTTTTTGTCACACTTTGACCTGCTCCAAACTTATTTATTGATACAGGCGTTGTTCATGTCAAACACTTGCCCGTGCTTAAATCTGTTGACTGTATCGCAATATTGCTTTTTGCACTGATTTTTATTGCGAATGACAATAGCAATGTCACGTGGCAGCTGGCTGCGCAGGACAGGGGCGCGTGATGCTCCTGTATCGGAAAAGGTAGTGCAGCTTGCGAGGCCAACAAGACAGCACCAGCAGAACAACAGAACAGACCTGGAAGTCCCGAGCAAGTAACCCCATGATCTGCGTTGCTACCACCCCTGTCCACACTGCCGTAAAACATTCAGGGCGCACATCGGCCTCTTCGGCCAACTGCGCCCCCACAGGCGTATCGTTCCCCCTCTTACAATGGATGACTTAAGTGGTCCTCGTCGACTCATTGTATGAACTCACATATTGCGAGTAATTCTTCAGATTATTTTGAGATACGATTGTCCTCATTCTTTGCAATTTGTTGATCAAACTCATTCACTGATAGAAAGAAAATAATATACAAATGGAACTATTTTTAATTTTATTGATATGGTCCTGCTATGATGATATATATTGCAAAGGTACAGCAAATAGTGTACATTAGTCAAAGAACCAATCTAAAGGTAAATCCCGCCACAAACATTTGGACTATTTTAAAGATGTCGTACTTGTGCAGCTCTATCATGTGCACGTTACTAACGGGACTCTTCTCAACATTCCTGATTCGCTTACTGCTCAGTTTAAGGAGTTTGGTTTTGATCCACATCTTTATGTTACATACATACATTACATACATACATACATACATACATACATGCATGAAAGCATCAAAAGTACCCCCATTTGGTCCAAAAGTCATAGGTTTTGATATACATGCTTGGTCCTGAGTAGCTTATAGCTTTTGATATACGTGTGTGGTCCTGATCTCTCTCTCTCTCTCTCTCTCTCTCTCGCTAGATACACACACACACACACACACGCATATATATATATATATATATATATATATATATATATATATATATATATAGAGAGAGAGAGAGAGAGAGAGAGAGAGAGAGAGCACTCCCTCATTGGATATATGGATATACCTTGTCCCTCTCCTGATGTAGATGTCTAGTAGACTAGCATTCCCATGAGATCTCTACATTATCGTGTTGGGGCCTTAAATAACGGGAGGAAACACTCTCAAGCACTCAATGACAGGAGCACTCTCTTACTCATTCTTACTGTTCTTGGTCTTATCTTAAAGCGTTTATGTCTGCCTCTACATTGCGTATTTACTGCTATTATGTAATCGACTAAATTAATGCATTCTAACAATCTGGATTATATGGCACATGTAATGTCATCATAAGTTCCATATTCAGTATTTTTTAAATATATAATTGGTTGTTTTAGTGAATTTATTTTGACACGACAAATAATAACAATAACGAGTTTGAAAAAAGCTTCTTGCCAGATATCAAGCACGGAGATATGTTATTACTACTATATCACTTGCATCATTGATATTAATTAATGAAACTGATAGATTGATGCTAGTTTATATATATATATATATATATATATATATATATATATATATATATATATATATATATATATATATATATATATATATATATATATATATATATATATATATATATATATATATATATATAACATATATATATATAAAAGAGCTAAAAGCAATATGTACAGAACAAAAGTTGGATTAATGAACGTAAATCGCAAGCCACACGTATGTGGAATATGAGAGTACCACAACTGCTGTAGTTTTTATAGCGACATCACTAACCTATGGTGATAGAGATCACATCACTGCAAAGATTTCAATCAAAGTTAAAATATTTACGTTCGGAAGTAATACGACAACATTTGCCTAGGTATATATAACATTCATAGGACATAATAAAGTGACTATCCTGGGGTGTACAAAAGTTGTTAAAGAGAATAATATTATATAAACAATTTCCAATCCCACAAATAACAGAGAGTTTATGATATTGTGATCATCAACAGCCTAACAAATCTGGCCAGATTTCGGGACCTTTTGCGATTATTGGTGGTATGCAACGTTTCTAAATTTGACGTAGAAGCTTTCTGGTAATAGAACGGATTTAAAGCTTATCTCTTTATTCATGAAAAGTGGGACAAATAAATAAATAATGGTACTTATCCCCGATGTCATTTTTTTTAATCACTATGATTGGATTTCCTTTCCACAAACAATGTGTTGTCCCAGTGACTGGTTTCAGCAAGAAGTCTATGATAAGGTATCCTAACTTTATCAGTGGTAAATACTGATTCCTAGCTAACAGAATTAAATATTTTTCCATAGTCAGATCATTTAACCTATAGTAAGATAGTCCGAAAGAGGATAGAGGTACCGAAGAGTGTCATTCCTGTATATAAATGCCTTTGAGGTATTTGCTGTCATGCGTTTGCTTCCTTTGGGAATATTGACCCCTCCGGTGGCCTAGTGGTTAGATCGTCCGCCTCGGATGCGGGAGGTTGCGTGTTCGGACCCGGCCGAGACATACCAAAAGACTTATAAAAATGGTACTAACAGCTGCCTCGCTAGGCGCTCAGCATTAAGAGGTTGCTTTTAGGATTGGTCGACCTGGTGTCCAAATAATGTTACTGGGTGGGACATAATGCTACATGTCTGCGGCATTATGCCCCAATACTAAATACACTATAAACATCCACACTGCAGACATCAGTGCGGTAGGACTAAAACATTGTTAAAGCTAAGTTAAAGATCCAAATCACGCACATACACACACACCTTTCGGAATATTAATACATTTATAATACAAGAGGCCCGGTAGTCCATTTCATGTATTATATGTAGTTGCGCTAAAAGGTGTTTGATACAGGAGTTTGGATTATTTAGCCCATTTACCACTGACGATGAAGATCCAAAACTGTATTAATCTGGATCTGATGTTTATATTAATAGGTTCTTTTACTAGTTCTGTGTAAAGCATGTTAATGGGAATACTTTTCCTCCCTTTTAGAATGTTTCTTAACATTTAGATATGTAAATATTCAATAACTGTTATCCTTTTAAATCCCCAAACTTCACAAGCATTTTTTAAAATAGATAATGCAGTATGATCCAAAATATGCAATTGCATCCTTGTGGGAAGACTGAAGTATCTAATTTTCGGTAAAGTCGATGCAGGCGTTTTTGTAGCTTGCCCAATGTTGTATTTAATTGACTTAACAAACCTTAGACTTTAAGAAAGAAAATGACGCATACATATTTAAATTCAGTACAACGTCTCTTAGATTATTACCAATAGTAAATCTATAATTGTCATCTATTCAATTACTAAAATAGAAATCTTTATCTTTGTGAAACTTATAATCAATTTCCCTATTCGTAAAACATTTAAATTATGTTGGATAGATTTTTCGTCAGTAACAAAAATTACAGTGTCAAAGATGTAATGCGGTATAAAATTCAAAGCCAAACTAACATTAAGTGACCAGAAAATAGTAACTGCACACTAGTGCAATCATTTTTTACCATATAGTATCCTAAAGCTATTTAGCTACAAGCTTAATAAAATTGCCGACAGATTTTCACCTTGACTCACACTCTTACCACACTGATAAAGCAGATTTCTCCCCCTCATAACGGACAAAAGATTTGATTTTATGATCCATATTATATATTGTTTTATAATTTTCCTACGGACGTTGTTGCATCCACAGCCCTATCCTACAAACATCGTCAAAACCTTACTAAAACGAATAAAAGCACAAAATAGTTTCATCTTTCGTCTATTTAAAATTTCAAAAATTTCAATAAGAAAATGAAGACAAAATATATGGACTGTATTTGAATAGCCTAACTTAAATCCGGCTTGATGGTTGTTATTAAAACATCAGAAATATCTAAAATTTTCAGAAATCTTTTTTCAAGTACAGATCTAAATGGTTTATTAAAGCAGCTCAACGTCGTGAGATGTCTATAACTATCAGCACTCATCCCGACCTAATCAACTGCTATTCTATTTATTTTGAATTGGCCTGTCATCGATGCAAAATATTACTACGTAATGAAGGTCTGACCATAATGGAAAACTGCACACCATGTTAACTATCTGATAAATGCTTAGAACACTAAATTTCTATGGTCTGGAATCATGGTGAGGGTCTCAATTTGAGCTATCTCAATTACCTTAATATAGATTGCTTGCGATGGAAAATGTCTCTTCATAATGAGGCATTAGCCGCAGATTAATGAACGAACTTTAAAGGTAGCCGTGTTTCGTAAAATCTATAACATCCGTTAAAGCATTATTGGGTTGCAAACAGGTTGCAAGAACTATTAATTCTAAAATAGAAACTTTGAATCTTTGGAGTAGCAGCAGAGGAGGTGAACAGACCACTTGTCTGAATTGTCATTTGTCTAAAAAGTAAAGCTTCCTACGAAAATAAATCTCAAGGTCGATAACGCTAAACCATAACCTCTAACTGACCATGAGATTTCTCTAATTGGGTTAACTCAGTTGTGTTACTCCATCGTTGACGTATTTTTTTTTCAAATTTTTATGTGACTCGTTTACTCACCGGATCACTCAATTTTGGTCGTTCACCTCCTCTGCTGTTGTAATTAACCAAAGATATTATCCAGACCTATACGATACCTAGATCTTGGGTCATGTAAATGTATTGTTATAAATCCGAACGGAACAGCTTGTGCTTTTGAAAAGAAGTTTTTAAACTTAATCATGTCCATATCCTCTGAACACCAAGTATAATAAATATTTTGTAAAGTATAATTATCTACTCCATTAAACACAACTAAAATATTTTATGTATATTGCTGAGTAACATAAATCACGTCAGTATTTTTGTGTCTGCCTCTGGAAAATATCCCAGCTGGATTTGATTGTCTGTCCAGCGTCACATCATCATATACTACGAGGTTATTAATAAATCCATCGAGATCATCTACAGATGGAGTTTCATCAATATCGGTGATAAAATCAATAATATCGTTTCCGTCTTCATCCAATAATTTTGCTTTTTTATTAAAATCTTTAAGTACTTCATAACATCGTTGATCATCTAAAGATGGTGCTACTAAATATAATGTATTCCACTTGAGCCATCGCATTATCAGATTAAGTAATAATTGTGTCTTACCAAATCCAGATGTTCCTATTATTATCATTCTAATATAATTTGGTAGTGCTGAATGGTGCTTTACTGGTTCTTGTTTTCGTGTCGCTGAGAAGTCAATTATATCCATATAATAAATAACATGAGTTTATATTGTGTTCGATGCAAGGCATCCACGTCCACCACTGGATCGACAACGATAATAACAAAAATAAAAAACGCGCACTGAGAGGCAAATGTGTAAAATGTGGCACAAAAAAAAATATAAATTTATTCCTCTTGACTTATCAGTGAAAGGTGGAGATATCGCTGCTTCATTAAGGAAATTACCAGAAGCTCCATGGGCTAAATACCTTGGCGAGAAACAACTTCCTGGATACAATTATTGTGGTCCTGGAACTCGACTCGATATCCGACTTGGAAAACAAGACCAACCAAGACCTGGAGAGTATCCAATAAATAAGATTGATCAAGCGTGTCATGTTCATGATGTTGCATATAAAAGCAAAGATTTACAACAACGGCATCTCGCAGATGTGAAATTGATTCATGCGTTAGATTCTATACCTGACAAATCTTTTAGAGAAAAACTTGTTAATTTTCTAGTAAAATCTGCTATGAAAGGTAAAATAATGCTAGGGGCTGGTAATTAATTATATAGCTATTATAATGGAATCGGTTTATTATAGCCCAAGAGGATATTGGAGAGGCAGAGCAGCGATTAGTAAACTTGCTGAATTAGCAAAAGTCTCACGTGCTGTTGCTGCAGCGTGGTTAGCACGACAGGCAATATAGCAAATATATCTACCAACACCTAAAAAAAATCAGTATGCACATTTTGATGTCAGTATTCCCAATGAAGTTCATCAAGCAGATATTTTGTTTTTACCACATGATACTATTAAAATCAGGCACATACAAATACGCGTTAACTGTCTTTGACCTTGCAAGTAGATATAAAGAAGCAGAACCACTGTCAACAAAGACAGCAACTGAAGTTGCATCTGCGTTTGAACGAATTTATCAACGAGGACCCTTGGATGGCCACAGCTATTACAGGTTGATCCTGGTAAATAATTTCTTGGTGCAGTATTATCGTTGATGAAAAAACATAACGTTAAAATCAGACGAGGAACACTGAAATTCATCGTGATCAGGCAATCGTTGAACGATTTAATCGAACACTTGCTAAGCGGTTATTTGGATATCAATATACAAAGGAAATATCCACTGACTTTAAGTCCTGGGAGAGATCTCGTGAATGGGTTGCAAGGTTACCAAGTGTGATAGCTGCGTTGAATAATGAAATTACTCGTGCCACTTCTATGAAGCCTGCTAATGCAATTACAAAGAAATATATACCAATATAACGACGTGAATCTTCCTCTCAACCAGTACTAGGTAATGTGACTGTAAGATATTTATATGAATTTGGTGAACTTGAAGGTGGTAAAAAAAAGAGCAATTGATCCTATCTGGAGTGTGACTACATATAAAATTTCTAGCGTGGTAAGATCTACAGGTAGACCTGCAATTTACAGACTAGATTCGACGGCTCCTCAACGTGGATTTGTGCGTGAACAATTACAAATAATTCCTAAAGACACACAATTACCACCACGTTCACTTTTGTAAAGGAGCGCCTCTACGTCGATTACATTCAAGACATGTCAGCATCACATTTTCGCGTGTGTGACCAAGACTACTATTAACTCTATCCAAAGTGAATTGTTTTGAATTATTATTCGAATACTGCCACAACATTATTGTGTTACAGTTTGCACAATGATTGTTCTGTTGTTGTTTCAGTGTTATAATAAATTGAGCATCAAGATCAAAGTCACGCTTATTTTTTTTGGTCACATTGCTTATAACTCGCTAATTTTTCTTTATGACGACAAAGTCGCTGGTGATTTCTTCAGTTATCACGTAATCCATGATGACCCTACGCGGTTGAGATATTCTTCTGACTCGAGATACTGCGAGATAAACTAAATTTGACCATTCGATCCGATCATCGACAGTCCAGATATTTGTATCAGAAATAGTTAATCCCTGTGATGGGTGAATCGTTATAGCGTATCCTAACGTCCACGGAGATTTATCCATTGTTAATGCGCTCTCAACAACATTAACATCAACTAAAACAATATCATTCAATGCAAGATTTTGTATCCCACCACCAGGAATTTCAACTTCAATATTCTGTCGTCGAGTATCTGCTGGGCAATAACATAATGGTACAGGTAGATTTGAAAACGTTTCTTTATGTAACAGAAATAATTGTTGTTGAAGTTTATCACGAACTATCTTTCTACTTGCAACTATCAAATCAGCAGGTCTCCATAAATTCCAAAAATCATTCATAGTAGTTTCTAGAAATACTTTACGCATTATCTCACACTGTATTTTATCTGGCTGCAGTCTGGTTAATCTTTTAAACTCTTTCAGCGGTTCATCAATAGCTCTATGGTCATCATTTATTTCTTCGTAATAATCTACAAATATTTTCAGCCACTCATGTGGAGACTGTCCAATAAAGGGTGGTGGTTGACCATGATCGCCATACATTATTACAGCAGTATTTTAGTCAATAACCATTCAAGGAATATTTTTAATATTTCTAACGATACCGTGTTTCTCTCGTCCCATATAATATATTTAGGTATATATTTCTCACCCATTAGCTAAGGAGTCCATGTGTCTCCGCACCATCTGAAGAAACTATGAGAAGTTTGAGATTTGATATCCCGTTCTTTTATTTCTCTGGCGAGTTTATGTGCCGGTGTCAAAAGAATTATATCTGAATGGTTGTTCAGGAATAATTTAATCGCACGAGTTCTTTTACCTGAACCACCACATCCATTAAGATAAACAGTCTTCTGCCTAGCCACAGGATCATATACAGATGGTGCCGATGACAATTCTGATATTTGATTTAATCGCCCCATGATGCATAATTGTCAATATGTAATTGTTTTAACAAATCCGCATAGTATGTATTTATATAAAATGAATCTATCGCGACTCTTACTGCAATCAGAGGAAATCTATTTATCATCGACAGTAGATTTATCGAAACGTAGCTAGCATCTACGATCCTAAATGAGTAAACTGCGGTGGGTCGCCATCAATATAGCTCACAATTATACCTTGTTTGGTTCCGTCTGATAAATAAGCATTACTTCGACTTATAAATGTGTTTTTTCTCCGTTGTATCAGCAATTATAAAATCGAGTTCAGCATCGTCTATAATTAATCCTGTACAGTGTCGTTTATAATCACATGATCCTCCTTGTGTAAATTTACCAATTATTTTTCTACCAAGATCTTTTGCAAGTTTCTCATCGCTTTCTTTCCTGCATTTCGATATATTATTAGTAATTTTAACAATATCATTTTCGTTAAGATCAGGAAATTCTTTCCTGACATCATCAATATTAAATCTATCAGGTTCTTGTAACCAAACTTGTTTCTGTGGACGATACGATATAATTGCTTCATTTACTTTCAATGATATCAATATTTTATTATCGAGCATATATCGTAATAGTACGATTGGAACCCAACATTTTTCTGAAAAATGTTTTCCAAACCAAGTATAAGTAATCGGATGGAGATTTCCCGTAAACTCGAATGACTCTATATTGGCGAATCCGGTTAAGTCAAAATCAGGTAAGGGTCAGTTTATCGCAACTCTGGTCATCTCATGTGATGGATGTCCAAATCTCTTAAAGTATTCAGAACACTCTCCGTACCCAAGAAAACTTCCAGGATAACACGCTACCATATCGACTGAGATAACGTCGCTATAATCGTGTTTAGTATTCCATAATCCACCTTGCCCATATTCAATACAACTTTTCTGGACATCTTCAAAAAATTCCAATCGTGTCGGTTTCCATGAATTTTTCTCCTGAGCAATGTCAGCAGCAACTGATGGAACGGTAAAACAATTATTCAGTAATTGTTCAACCTTAACATTGTCAGAAGTATATTTTTATGCAAGATTTTTCATTTCTTCATGAAGAGATTCTGTACGATAAATATCCCCACCAGGCCGTACAAACTGATCGTAATTTACATCGTCGGAACTTTGAAACAGCCAAACGGATACAGGGTTACTTTTACTGATGTATTTGATAAAATCAAATATGTTACCATTGGAAAATTTAACCGTTCTGTCTCGTGGAAATATTGTTACTGCCACAGGCCATGCGTGTGCGTTATGATCAATAATATCTATCGAAGCTCCTCTTGATTCATATTTTGATTTATACAAAATCTCTCCGGTTAACATCTTCACTGTTATTGTGAATTTTAATTTCCTTCCCAGCTCAGTAACTTCGCTGATAGACGCTCCGGTATCTTTAACTGCTTCTGCCCATGCATTTATTTTTTTACGTCGTAAATCCGTTAAACCATTGCCACGTATCGCGTTTGTGAAGTGTTCTGTAACTCGTTCAGCTACACAATTTATTCTTAACTCTGACAGTTTCGTCGGCTTGAGATCATTGACGCCAGGTTTATTATTTAGCGGATATATTGCATAGACAACCGCAGTCACAGGATACGTTCGTTCATAATAATGTTTGTCAATACCAGTCAATATTCCGGCTTTGGAATTTTTATTCAAGAGAATAATATTATTTCCTGACTGCATGCGGACATAATCACGTTTGTAACGGATAATCCAAGTATTGACGTCTGTCCTCACAATAAATGTTATTAAAATAAAATATCTTTGAACATCAAGGTGGTTAATAATCTCTCTTCCTCGTTTGTCATTCATTATAGTATCGACAACATTTCCAATTCTGAATGTTGACCACACATGAGCCGCACCATCGTCACGAAATTCCTTCTTGCCTTCACGGATACGTTTAGTTATATCCTCATTTGTTAAAGCCAGATCTTGCATCGAAAAACTAAATTTATATCTCGATAGTCCGTCAAGATCAAATCTAGCTCTATAAGGTTCAATTGCGGATAATTCCTCCATTATTATAATTAAGACAAATATATATTTAAATTGAATTTGAATATATATATATATATATATATATATATATATATATATATATATATATATCTAATGATTTATACAAAGAATCGGTGTAATTGGCTTATGATCGGATATACTTCTCCTTGTAACAAAGCATGCGTACATGAATTATGCGGCTACCTTGTGCAAAGCGTTAGATATAGTAGTCTAGGACCAAAACCGTGTGTGCAGTGTGGTGTTGGAGTCAGAGGAAAAACTCAGTTGTGTGCAAAATGTGTTGATAAAAAGTATAGAGAACTAAAAGGATATTACGATAAAAAATGTCGAATCTCCTATAAAAACCGCAGAAGATTATCTCGCTAGATTTTCAAAATAATGATTTAGACAAATAATATTATTATATAAATGGAGCAAAATGAGTTTGTGAAACATCCAATCATTACAAATTATGAAGCATCTCGTGATGGTGTAATTAGGCACTGTAGATTAAAGAAACCAGTCGGTAGTGTTGATAAATTTGGTTATTTTAGATTTAATACCAGTGGAAATAAAAATTATTTCTCACATAGATTCATCTACGAATGTTTTCATGGGGTCATTAAAGATGGACTTGTAATCGATCATATTGATGAAAATTCAAAAAAAAATTATTTAGGTACTCTACAAGCTATTAAGCAGAGTAAGAATTCTGCACGTGGAAATACAGGAAAGTGTAAAATATTTGGAAAGAGAGCTATTAAAGCCGTAAATGCAGAGACTGGTGAAGAGAGAATTTTTAATTCTATGAATGCAGCTGCCAAATATTTTGGCAAACATCCACAATCGGTACAACTTGTCGCAAATGAAACATACAAATCTGCATTTTTAATAAAATGTAATCAATGGATTATATTTGAATATGTCAAATAATTCTGTCCTCTTGTAGGTGGGTCAATGATACTTAAAATCAAAAAAAAAAAACAAAACAAAAAAATATTACAATAATAAATAAATCTGATTATTATTATGTGATTCAAAATAAATAGATATTTTTTTACTATATAGTTCGACTCTGTCAATTTTGCCAAGGATTTTGTTTAGCAATCACCACAGTCAAAGGTCCACCTTCACTGTCGCTGCTCTCAGTGTCACTTTTGACAGAATCAAATGACATAATCTTTCTCAACTGCATTACACGGTTATTCACAATCTTTTTTCTTTCGTGCTCGTGAGACAATTCGGATCTAATCTTTTCGATTGAACGTGCAAGAGGTGCAAATAGCTTCACCTGTGTGTCATTTACCATTGCCAAGGATTCTAACATAGATTGATAAATTAATTCCATGAATCTATAATCGGATGGTAATGTCTATTTATTTTCAAATTTTCGTTGTTGTAATGAATCAAAATCACACATAATTTTCTGAGGATCAAGAATATCAGATATCCTTATTCCGTCACATTGTAATTTTTTAATAGTAGAGATAATATCATTAACGGTTTCGTAATTCATTATATAATAAATATTTGTTTAAAATAAAAAATAATAATAATAATATAAAATGTTCCTAAATCATAATAATAATGTTTCTGAAATCTGAAGAAAAAATATTTACAAAACATATAATCACAACACAACCCGACATGAACTCCTAGATTGCCAAACAACATTCTATCAAGCTCAGGGGCATTCGAAATATCCCCATGTGAACTAGGCTGCCAAACAACATCCTATAAAGCTCAGAGGATATTCGAAATTAGACAAAACACAACCCCCACGTGAACCTCTAGATTGCCAAACGACATTCTAGAAATCTCAGAGGGTATTTATACAGACTCAACCCCATGTGAACCCCTAGATTGCCAAACGACATTCTAGAAAGTTCAGAGGGTGATCCGTAATTTTTATTAACGACACAAACACAACACATAAACTTATCTCTAAGACGGCACAAACACATTATATGATTATGATTATGATTATATGATCATATGATTATGACGGCACAAACATATAGTATATTTTTTTTGTAGACGGCACAAACATAAACTTAACTATGGTACTCATCTCTAAGGGACGGCACAAACATATAACCTTAATTAAGGACGGTACATACACAAACGGGGGCCTTATATACGTCCAACAGATTTTGTACACTCCCACCCCATAATCAACACCAGGGAGTGCAAAAGTTACACCCACCACGTGTTGACATAGTGGGAGAGTGTATTTTGTCTGTTGTGGATTTCGAGCATTTCTCCGGACCCACAATTATCTTAGAAAATGGCATCAAAATTGCCTCCATTGATATATGCCGATCATGGGAATCGAACCACGGACCTTGAGTACGAGAATCCAACGTTATAACACTGCACCACTTTCCGATTCATGCAAATATACGTTTTTAAAATTATCATATAGTTAACCCAATACTGAATAAGCAGGCAAATTACGTACGACCAATATACTGAATAAAAATTATAATTATTATAAAACTGTAGCGTAGATTTACTTCATTTTTGAACAAATAATAATTCTACACAGTAAGTCCGGAAGCTGAAGAGTACATGCAGATCAATATAGCCTGTTACCTAAGAGATCTAATAAATTACATAGTTTTAAGCAGGTATAGTACATAAAATCAATCATTATAAACTGTATATTTCAATTTCCAAACACACTTCTTTATAAAATATTACATTTTCTGTATAAGTTCTCGTTTGCTAGGTTAAAATACATGTATACAACCAGCTAAAAATAACTTGAATTTGTAATTACGCACTTGTATAAGCCGACGTGATTTAAAGTCATCAGAGTCAAAAGGTGCATAAATATCCTTCTCTGTTACAAATTACTGCTCCAGTGACAGCTAATTGCTTACGGAGAACAATTAAATTGCTAAATTATAACCGTTACAATGAAAGAAAATGGAAACTATCTCTGTGGTCTTATGAATCGACGCAGTAACGGGAGATAATTATTTAATTTACTCTACAGAGAGAACTTTTGATTTGACAAAATTATCTAGCTTTATATGCAATTGCCTCAATTACAGGAATTGATTATTTATTCAGATTTTAATTGATTTTGGAGTACTGTTCAACCCATCAAATTGAAGAAATCTAGCAAAATTTAATACTTTGATGGGGTATTTGCACGATTAAATGAAGAAATCTAAACAAATTTCACTGATTTTCAGTTTTTCATAAATATATTATAAGTAAAATAATTTGATGGAATATTTTGTAAAATTAAGAAAATACAGCAAATCTAGCAAAATTTTATAATTTGATGGGGTATATGCACGACTAAATAAAGAAATCTAACAAAATTTAATAATTTGATGGGGTATTTGCACAACTAAATGAAAAATCTGAGTAAATTCAATAATTTGATGGGGTATTTAGCCCATCAGATTATGAAAAATCAATAAAAAAAAATAATATATTATCTTTTCAGAATCAGATTATTTTTTTTTTCATTTTATAATTTACTCAGACGTTCTACAATCTCACATACAAATTAATAACTAAATCTTCATTTCTTAAATCGAGCACGTGGCCAGTCTGGTCAGTAAGTTTAAAATGTATCCTTGATAATAGCGGATTATGCACACGTAGATAAACGGGGTTAATTGGCTCAGATACAATTAACCACCCAGGTTGAGCTTGATGACTAAATGAATATAATATATATCCTTGCTGGGCCTGGTTGGATTTTTCAGTGTCATCTTGATAGCTCCATCAATTACGTCACATACTAGATTGACTGCGATTGTTGATGTTATATTAACAATATCTGGAGAAATATGACGGCCTTCTCCATACGGATTATTATTATACCTTAGAATACTTGGTGTCGGGATTAATTTTCTCCATGAGTCATATATCCTTTTAAAATGTTCATCAATAAGATTATTAATTGATTTCTTCATTTTCTCATGATTAAATCCTGGAATTGTAAATGTTGGTAATTGTTCTTCTGTAATTCCATAAAATTTAAGAAAAACTGTTTTAAATAAACGATTTTCCTGTACAGTCTGAATTGGGTCGTCTTCATTAACTACATGAATGTTTGGATATATATCTTTTGGCCTTAATCTTTTCTCTCTATCAATAAAAACATTATTTGTATATTCTATATCCGATATAGCTTGATTTAAATGTTGTATTGTTTCAACTATCTGATTTTTTACATCATCGTCGTAATGATTGTCAATGCTGGAAAATAAATTTCGTAGATCATTAAATACACGTTCATACTCAGATTTAATTGGATTAAAAACTTCATTAATATCTTCAACATTAATTGTCGCCGTTCGTTCAAGTTCTCCCTTTTCGTTTTTTTAAGTTGTTATTTCTAGAAAATAATAGTTTATTCTATCTATCCACCCCTCCCCTTCAATGGGTGATGTCCATGGATATTTATTACCTTTTCGATATTCTGGAAGTTTTATAAATATTCTTTAACTGTAACGAAATCAAATCGTTTTGGTTCTGGTGGGCCTGTATAAACTGCTATAACTTCAGGCCATCCTAATACTGACCTGATTGAACTTTGATAAATGTCAACGGCGTAATCTGGCGATAATATTTCAATCGCTGATGACAGCGTTGGTTCGTGAACAATAATGGCAATCTTCGATTCTTTTCCTGTAATGGATTTAATTCTGCGCTGAAATTCATCATTGATTTGATCTATTTGATAACTGCCCGTTGGAATACTAACTACTTGCCAATCAGGAGTTCCATCGGGTTTGTTTTCATTTGCAAAAACTAATGAATTATTTGGTTGTAGTCCACCAACTGATTTCGGCCTGATATTTGGCCAACTATAATAAACTCGCAGTTGTGCTAGCGCTATTTCTTTTGCTGGAATTGCAGTTGGAAAATTAATACTGAATTCAGAATTAGTTGAACTTAAAGATATCATCATAATTTTTGACGGTGCGGTATTAATGACGATCTGTTGTAATGATTCTTTCGACGTTGACATTATTATTATTGTTATTATTTTAAATCGGGAATTTAATTCTCCATTTTTTCGCCTTGGCTATTGTCAAGGAATACTTCATCGTAGGTTTTCATTATCGTTGCGAACCCCTCATCGGATATTTTACCATCGCTGAGGTACGACGAGAGATATGACGATAGTTTAGAATAAGCTGTTGTTACTGTGTGTAATTTCATTATATACTCGTGTAATTTATCATTTGTACATGCAGATATCTTCTTCGCGATAATACTGAGAATGCCCGCGATAGTCGTTGAAGTTGAAACGACAATTGTTACAACTGCAGGCGCTGTCATTGTTATTGTTGATAATAATAATCCGGTTCCAATAATAGCAAAAACTGAGTAAACAATTATATCAATGACAATCATATGTCTGCGATATTTTTTACTTTTCTGTATAATCGTCAACGATATTTTTTAGTTCAATCTGACACTTACATATGTGATTGTATCTGTGACGTTGAACGTCGATTGAGGTTTGATTCATTATATTTAATGACGTTGTCATTTAATTAAGTAATTAATTGAGGAGTTTCAGCTACGAATTCCAAACACCACCAGTAAGACACCGAGGTTGATTTTTTGTGAGATGGTTCCAGTATAAATTCTTCTTCGGCATCTTTATTTAATATAGTGGATACAGTTCCAGAAAAAACATCGATTGAATGACGCCATGGAAATGTGGTGAATATCCTAAATTTTTCTTTACTGAATATGGACAGCCTGTACACACCAGTTACTTCTGCGGTATGTTTTATAGTATTATTTTGTGGTTTCCACGTAGCCAATCCTGATGCTACTGTGTACACTATATTGTTTATTTGTCCGTGTGGAATTTTAACAAGATTAGTTTTTTTTTTTAACAATATTAGGAATTCCACTGACAATATCATTGAGTTTCGTGTTAACGTCGGAGAGTTTGATATCAACGGATGGTGGACTTCCAAAAAATTCATTAGTGGTTCTGTTCACGTTTCTGCGAAACTTCATAAACCGTTGTACATGATTAAAAAATTCAGTTCTAAATGCGGTCATTCCATCTTTGATCGTCGATAACGAAGTTGTCATAGAAATATTGTTATCGTCTACATATTTCTTCGTTGCAGCGTCGAGATTATCCGTCGGTTCTCCTATATTAATAATTTTATTGTTATTCATATTAATGATGCCGTTCATTACATCACCGAATTTTAACATTCGTTCACTTATGCTATCTCGGATCGACGACGGACTAACAACACTAGGAACAAGTTTGCCCTTTTTGTCATATACAGCAACGAGACCTTCTCGCGATGATCGATTACGAATAATAATATCGTTGATTGAAATATTACTCGTCTTCAATTATCCTTCACGGTTTTGAAATACAACAAGTTCGTTTAGATCAACGTTGACAAGATTGAGCATGTCAGATAACTCATCATTGATCTGCTTTGTTACTCGCTTGAGTAAGTCTTTGGATGGTGCTTGTTGGGTTTTAGTTTTAGTTGATCTTCCGTAAATATCTACCATTATATGATTAACGATTATTTAAAACAAAGCTCGTGTATTCGTGTACAGCTTTATGAGGTGGTTTTGTTGATCTTGATACAACATCAAGTACTGCTAGTGCTTCACGTCCACATATTGGTGGATCTGTTAATTTTTGTTTTGGTAATGTTGAATACCAGATTGGAATACTTTGCATGTTGCTAACATATTTTAAAAATTCTTTTGGTAGTGCCAGTCCGTACGAATCAAAATAAATAATTCCACGTGGATCAATTGCATATGCAACCCAATGAGTGCCAGGACCAGAGCTCTTTTCGGGATTAATAATACCAGTTTCAATATTGTTTGGTTGTTTTGGTTATTGATCACGCATAAAAACTCCTCTGAAGTTTTTTATTTTAAATTTTTCAGCGGCATCAAGTAAATCAAAGTTAGAGATGGGGAAAATCAGCGAGTCCCTGGAAGTCTTAATCCTTTTCCGTACCACAAATATGGGGTCCCTGGCAATCTTAGACCCCTTCCCTTTTTTTGGAGGTTTTTATTCCTTGACCCGTTGCTTTCTTTAATGCCATTCCAGCAGCAGTTCCAACAGCGCTTAACGCAGCTGCTTTTGCAACAGCTGGGGCTGCCACGGCTATTAATGCTGGTATAGCTGTGGAAGTGGAAATATACCAACCGTCTTAGCGATATCTTTGATGGCACCGGCAGAAAGATTAAGTCGTATGCCGTTCTTTGATTGTTTGGCCTTATTGAAGTGCCTGAGCTGACGTTCTGATAATGATAGTTTATTCGGACCACCTGTGATCTGTTCTTTCTTTAGCGATATTTTTATTCCACAGTTATCTTTTGATGCTGATTGTAGCTTTTTAATCTGACCAGGAGTCAGACTGACACTAACGTGATTATATGACATTATAATATTATGAGCGATCTAATTACATGGTTTCTACTGGCGCATCAACGACTCTCATTCATCCACCAACACCTTGAAGTAACATTGATTTATCGCTGAGTATAACGGCGATTGCTCTGTAATTAGCAATAGCTCCTCTTGTTACACGAGCTCGAAAATGTATGACAACGACGGACTGCCTAAACAAATCCAAATGTTCCAGCGAAAAGTAATAAATCGTGGACAGCTTTGTAAAATCTAGCTGTGATATTTGTAAACCAGTATCAATATTTTGATCACGCCCCATAAACGACATCAATCGATGATACGCACGTGCAACACTGTTTTGTTCAAATTTTAACAAAATATCCTCTGATGGTTCTTGATGTGCATTTATTCGCAACAAAACCTCGGAAACACCAAATCTGTCAAATATCATAATACTTCGTGTTTGCGAATTTACTCGTGCAGCATCTTGTAATGCAACGAATATATGTCGTGGTGCAGAGACACCTTGTTGTGATGCTATTTGCCATGTGAATAAACCATTAATGTTACTCTGGATAGAATCTGCGGTCATTGTTAGCCACGACAATGCTGATTTACCGCCGCTGTCCATAAAAGCGAGTAAACGTTGTTCTTCGATTAACGACGGTGTCATTGTTGGCATCCACAATGAAGGTTTTGTCAGTATTACTTTTCCATGAAGTGCTATAGTTGCAGCATCATCAGCGCCTTCAGCGTGCCATATTGCGTCATCGTCGGTTGCTTTTAGTACGAGTACAACTGTGTGCTTGGCTCCAAAACTAACTTTTCTAACATTTCTACAAAATCCAAAGACGTGTGACAGTGACATCGCACATGAAAACCTTTTATCGTTGTCCAGCATTGCTGGACGTGACGCGAATCCTGAGTTGAAATCTTCATTCATTGATACAACTGCATCCTCAGCTGCATTTAACCTTACATTCCTGTGATCGGGTTGATTGGCTGGTCCTTGGCAAACATCATTGATGGACCAGCTGATCTTGAGTAATCATCGCTGTATCTTGCAAGACCAAGTATCGTTGTGGCAACATCAATATCGTTATGACAATTCTCAATATCTCGTCCATCAATGTTATATGATGCACTTTTTAATAACGCCATAATACCATTATTTACAAAACCAACTCGATCACCAATTCCATAATCTGTATTATCTAATTTTAAATGGCTACCTTCGACTTCAATAAATGCCTCAGCAGGTAAGAAATATCTGCTTGTATCCTGAACTTGTAATTCAATTCTTTCACGCTCGTCAGGTACACGTGCGTCATAAGAATAATATTGATAATCGCGCACAGACTAATCTTTGAGTACTGGTGCGTCCATGTCAAATGCAGGATCAGATATACGTCTGAACATCTTTATTATATTTATTATCGTCTAACATGAAGACCACTTCCTGCTATTAGATTAGCGGTTATATTTTTTTCTTTTCCGATAGTGGTACATCAGCCAACTCTGCTAGTTTTTGATTCGCAGCTTGATTTAGTATTTTACTAACATATGCGGGCATCACTTCAGTGCTGGGTAATTTTACTGGCTGAGGTTTTCGTCGTATTAATCGTGCTAGTCTATCCTTGATTGCTGAGAATGCTTTACTAGCAACATCACCAACAGCACCAATACCTTTTTCACGAACAACATCAATAGCTTTCATTTCCAGTTGCTTTGCAATCGGTATTGTTTTTGGGGCTATCCTTCTAAATAGACCTTGAACAACATCACCTAGTCCATCTCCGTAGGTCGTTTTGTATACTGGTAATCGTAAATTTATTACCCTGACCATGGTCGGTCCACGTTGAGTATTATGTATAATCATCTTATTATAGTCATTGTATCTAATTACATACTCAATCACTGTGGTATTCATCGGCGATTTCGTTAATGACACATTAATATCCATGATACCGCCTGTAAATAATCGTTTACAAATATCAGCTGCTTCATTAATTATTTCTAGGGAATTATTACCAGCTCGTTTTCCTTCAATGAGGATTTCTAGTCGATCAACATCAGCAAGGACGTTATTGGGACAAGTAATAAGGCCACTTCCTTGAGTAGTAAGACCACTTCCAGTTGCGCCGAATGAATCTTCATCTCCAGGTAATAAAGATAATCTTCCTCTAAGTTCTTCTAGTTTTCTTTGGTGTTCTGCTTTCTGCTTCTCTTGCGATATTTTTAAATCCTCTTGTCCTTTCTCATATTCCTCTTGTTTTTTTCTCCGTTCTTTTTCTTGCTAAAACATTCTCTTTTCTTCTTCTTGTCTTTGTTCTATTATCCTTGCTTGTTCCTCATCAATCATTCGTTCTAACATTCCGACTTCCATTTGTTGCTCTGGAAGTAATTTCGATGATTTATATTTATTTATACTATCAAGATAGATAGGATATTCTTCATCATTACGTCGAATTCGCTTTGTACCAGTGTACACACGATATAACCACTTTTCCCAGTTTTCATCATTTATATATTCACCGCCGCATTCGGTTTTTAGATAACCCTTCCGTTTTGAATAACTATTAACAGCTAGTTCAGCTAAATCATCTATGTCTTTAACAGATTTAATTTTTTCAATTCCTGTTTCGGAAAACTTATTTAAAAAACAAATTCTACTTCTAGCTGTTATTAATTCTGGTTGTTCTGCAATTGGTTGTTCTGCAATAGGTTGTTCATGATCATATTGTTCATTCGGTGGTAGTAACGCAGCAGCTATTTCAACTGGAAGCTCCCGTCAAATCTTTTTTGTTTTCTTAGTTCATTCTGCTATTTTTCCAGTTGCTTCATCGCTCTTCTCTAACGTAGGAAGAGGACTTTTAGTGGTCTCTGTAACAGGTTTAAATAATTGTTCTGCACCTTCTGTAAATTCAACTTGAGACTTCTGACGCGCTTATAGTTTTTGCTTGACAGAATCACGGACAGGTAAATATTTTTTAATTGCCTCTAGTCGCTCTCGAGCTAATCTAGCTGAGTGTGGTTCTCCAATCATTATTGATATAACAATGATTTAATTACAGCAGCAGAGGAGGTGAACGACCAAAACTGAGTGACCCGCTGAGTAAACGAGTCACATAAAAATTTGAAAAAAATACGTCAACGATGGAGTAACAAAAATGAGCTAAACCAATTAGAGAAATCTCATGGTCAGTTAGAGGTTTTGGTTTAGCGTTATCGACCTTGAGATTTATTTCCGTAGGAAGCTTTACTTTTTAGACAAATGACAATTCAGACAAGTGGTCTGTTCACCTCCTCTGCTGCTGGAGTGATCGGAAGTTCCTCTATAATACAATGGGGATTCTGTTAAGATATTTCTTTTATCACTAAATTGACTTCGTGCATATTAACATCAATCAAAGTGAAGCCAATGAGTAAATCAAATGTTTTACTTGTACAAACATAATTATTGATAGAACTTGTAGTCTGAAAATATCTACTAAAAAGCAGCACATATACAAGACTTACCCCATCTGATCATTGGAAACAGGAAATGGTTTAGAGGCAAACAATGTGCAAAACTAAAAATAACATCTCCATTTTTTTCGAGTTTTCTCTTGTTTCATCAACATGCGCTGATTTGATGAAATCCCTAGGATGCGTTCGAATCGGATAAATTGGTGCATCTGAAATGCAATAAAAATGAGTTAAAAAGGATACGTAAATGGAAAAATTGCATTTTCGACGCAGTTTAAATATTGATAGGTTCAACCAAACATGCATCCGCTGCAACTGTAGAGTGAATTAATTTGGAAAGTCTAAACCGTCGCCGTTACAAGCATACATTTACTTACCTATTTACAATTTATCACTGGCTACATCCTGTATGTCTTCAATATAAATAAAAACACTACTACAATCAAACAAAATAAAACGTCATTCGACCTCCAATGTGTCGAACAATATTATACGATAATTCGTTTTTTTACCCTCTACGATATGAATATGGAGCTTATTACCTAGACATGTAACAATCTTTCATTACATAATAGTAAAACCTGAATGAATCGAGGAAAATAAATTACTCATTTTTACTGTTATGTTGGTGATCGAATGTCACAGATTATGCACGCTAGGATAAGAACAAAGTTTAGTAGTTTCAGTTACAATTTATATTCGAATGATGCATATAAAAAATCAATATAGTTCCTGAGGGGAATTAGTATGCCTATAAGATTCTTATCTTAGAGATCACATGTTATACATAAAAACTCCTTTGTTACGCCCACAATTGAACATTTATGACTTGGCAACCCCATGTTTTCTGATACGTTTCCTATGTAACCAATTATGCGAGTATTTTCGTTCATGATGTTTTATGTATTTTAACGGTTGTGAACACGGTGCTCGAATAACCTCGTGCTTACTGCTGAATCCCCAAAGATCTATAATTGCATCTTGATTTGACAAAGCTTGTGATAATAAACATGGCTTATACTAAAGCACACCGCCTCAGACAAATTTGCATACTCTTATTCCTGCTTCAGTCTGAATTTAAAACTGAATTTAAAACTGTAACAGTGGAGATATCAAAAAGGATACGTTTTAAATTTTATGTTTTTATTTTTTGGGGGGATGGTGGTGGTGGTAGTTGTAATATGTCTTTTTGTTCTTCTTTCGAGGGCAGGTATTGGTGCACCTCCCTCAATCCTCAGAGAAAGAAGTGACATCAATAAAGGTCACGTCTGTGGTCTCTAGCATTTGATTAACGAAAACGGATGACTAAGATCTTTTTGCCAGTGATTTATTCCAGAATTGCATGCAAATATATTCTAAAGTTATTAATGTCCCGCCCAACACTACTGAATCTTACTTTACACAAATCTTCCATTTAGAATTGAGATAAACAATTTACCAGGAACAAATTAATGGAGGAATACGTCGGAAATTCGGATGTTGTTACACACACACACACACACACACACACACACACACACACACACACACACACACACACACACACACACACACACACACACACACACACACACACAGGCAGACAGACAGACACACACACACTGTTAGGTATATGTAATTAAATTGCTTGTGTGTTAGTTTTAAAATTCTTTTTTTATTTTATTTTTGTTTCATTACATTTTATTGTAATGATTATTTTCACGGGATTCGAAATTCTTTTATAGTAATGTTGTTTATCTAAGACGTAAAACGCGTTACATTTGCAATAGTTTTAGTTCACCTTGGTCCGCGGTAGTGTAAGCGCTACGCGAAAACGATTGGCTATTGTCAAGGTCATTTAGTTTAGTCTGAATAAACAATGTTTTATGTTTAAATCTATTTCAGAGTGAAAGTAGATAGGGGTTCTTCCTGCGTGACAAATTGCATTTTTCTTATTGCATTGTTCAAGAGGTAAGAGACCACGTAATCTACCTCACGAGAATGGGATGATATTTTGTCGGATATAATAACCCTTTATGAGCGCTCGTCAGTCAGTTGTATTTTGGAATCCTTGAATGCGGGATAGGTATTTTATTGCTGAAACCTGTTTGTTTTTGAAGTTCATTTGTTTTTGGAATTTAATAATTTATTGTCTAGAAAACCAAACGAGTGTACTGTTTTATAAAATTCTGGGAGAAAGAAATTCAGTTGAAATTTATTCTGGAATTATTCGGAAGCATAAACTGTGGTTCAATTGAGGAATTGTTGCTATTTGTACAACTTGGATTCTAATAGAACTTTTTAGTGATATGACTTGTATTTTTCATTCTTAGGATTAAATTTTGGTTTATATTCACAAACCGTAAGTCCTATTGTCCAATTTTTACATTGTTTTCTAGGGAAAAAAATTATTTTGTTAAGATATACAAAGCTTGTTGTCTTCGCTCCTTTCTCTTGTTATTATTGTACGAGCCTATACGTAACACACAGAGAGAGAGAGAGAGAGAGAGAGAGAGAGAGAGAGAGAGAGAGAGAGAGAGAGAGAGAGAGAGAGAGAGAGAGAGAGAGAGAGAGAGAGCAGTCTATGCTGTTAAAATAAGTAACAGAAAAAGTGAAGACTACATTCTTTGTAAAAGTTAACAAATAATTTATTTCCCTAGAATACAATTGGAAAATGAGAGAAAAGAACTTACGGTTTTGCGAATTAAATCGAAAATTAAAATGTAAGAAATGAATACGTAAGTCCTAGTAATAAAATGTCACGAATAAAACTGAGTTTAAGTCCCGAAGAGATTTGAAATTGAAGGTGATGACGTGTCTGTTATGCCCTGCGTCGTACTGAGGTGTCAACAGTCTTTTGTTGAATCACAGAAATATTATTCCAGATTTCAATTCAGTATAAATTCCAATGACTGTCTTTATCCAAGAATTTTGTCAAAGGACTTTTGTATTTCTAGAGAAAATAATCACTTGAAATAAATTCTTTGAAGAAAATAACGTTGAGCCCAAACTGGTCACAACATAACATAACTCAAAATGCTAGATATTAAGGCACAACTGGTAAATTTCTGACAGTCACAAGATAATAATATTCTCTGTTTGACTCAGGTCACAAATTAGCATTTTCTGAAACTAACCATTACCAAATGTAAAATAACTTTCTAGCATAGTTTAATGAGTCTAGCTTATGTAAAACATAATACCCTATAAAATTCACTGTGGAATCCCCAAAACCTTGACCCAAATGAACATGTTTACTTGCATAATAACTTGGTCAATGAACTCATACCCATAGAGGATAATAAAGATATTATGATTTGTTTACATCAATGAAATAAAAAGAAATGAGAAAAAACCAGTCAATCAGGTAAAACAGAACTGAACTCATTTTTGGACATTTTTGCAGCAAAGAGAACGAATGAAAATAAGAATTGTGTTCTTCCCTTTTCCTAAATAATTCTTTCGCCTAACATATTTCCTGTAAAGATTTAAATGTTTTAATACAGCCTATTTATTGTCTGTTCTTATAACGGACCGTATATTTGTCACTATCAGGTCATTCAGACATCTGGAAACTGTTTTTTTTTTTGTTATTTCATAGAGTCTCAAAAAGGCTTTGGTCTTAAAATGCATTGTATCCTCAATTTCCTCTTTAACAAAGGGAATATTAACACAAGAAAAGTGAAAACAAAATGAATCGTATGAAATCGAAGTGAGCTGAATAATATTCAATAAAAGAATGTGTACTTTGGGGTGGTATAATGCTGTTTATAAAGGAAAATCGAAAGGATTATATTTTCAAAGGAACTCTTATGCCTCGATATCTGTGATGCAGGAAAGATATCTTAACTATATCCAGTTATTTAATTATTTACTTGTTTTATATATTAATTGACTCGGTTTTGTTCAGATACAAATGCGAAAATGCGAGACATTGCAATGATGATGCCGTGGTTGGCGCCTTCTATGTGAAATAAGTTGAATTTTGTGCAATTCTCATAACTCTACAACTACCTGTAGGAATTTCATGAACAGTGATATACTAATTCCAGTATACCCTTACGTGGCATGAAAATACCAAAATAACAGTCAGCAAATTAGACAACGAGTCAATCATCAAATGTGACAATTACTTATTATATATATATATAATAAGTAATTGTCACATTTGATGATTGACCCATTGCATCCTCCGCCGACAAGGTTTTGGGCATACTAGTGCCTGTTCGCTTGTTTGACAGAGGCAATATACAGTATAATTTGGTATTATTGCTCATCCTGCTGGAAATATCACTACATTATATAATTATACTAAATTATTTTGGATATTTCGTTTCTTTGTCGGTCCGGAACAAATTATCAAGCTAAATTGTATTACTGTTGAAATGCATGATTATATTTGTTATAATTGTTAGTTCATCCACTAGATACTCGTTTGTGGTAACGTTAACGCAGATGATGTCAATATCCTAACGCTAGACCCGTTATATTGATGATGGTGGGGCGAGTGACATTAAACAATCATGGATATTTGCGATGTCTTCAGTCTTTAGTTGGAGGTATCACATCAAACGCCTATGCACCATTCTATCACAAGAGAGTATCAGTATTTCTTTTAAGTGCCATAGATAAACCAAAGTGTGGAAAATTGTTTAAACCTCTTACTCAGTGTTACATAGTTCACACACGTTATGACACATTTCTCATTGTTTTCTTGTCAAAACATTATCCAAAATTTATACGTTGTTATAAGCTAAAAGCTTGATTCGGATGAACAGAAATAATAGTGGATGTTTGTTTATCGCTGCAAACGACAGCCTTAGGACCCCCAGCAATCGTATTAAATAAAAGGAGCTAACACAGTGAAGTGATTAGATAACTACTTTGGTATGATACATAAAGAAGTATATTTTAGCCATTTCCTTCAAAACAAACTCAGTTCTGTATATTCATGGACTTGCAGCTCAAAAATATTTCCTCTTTCTGTCTCTCTCTCTCTGGCTCTCTCTCTGTCTCTGTCTCTCTGTCTGTCTGTCTCTCTCTCATGCACACAGACGCACAAGAACTCAACATCCTTCAATCAGAAATAATACTCTGCTCCCCATTCCATGGAGCAACCTAAGTTAATGCACAAACGTTGGATAATATTTCAGTTTAATAAAATCTTATGATACTTCGTCAGCATATAACTTAGCAAATTGTAATACGACACCCACGCGACACTTGAAAAAGAAGGGGACAAGAATAACTATAACATGACAACGAATCCAAACACATCGTGCAATAATGCTTTGACCTATTGTCCATATTTAAAGAAGTTAGCAACAATGCCTTGACCTATTGTCCATATTTAGTGAAATGTAGGTAGTTTTTGCATTTAAAGAGGTGGGGTGCTTGTGTATTTGCTAACCCTGTGTGTATGTGCAGTGAAAGATTGAAACTCTTGCCACTTTTAGGCCCTCTCAGATTGCAAGCCAACAGAACTGGACAAAATGTCTTCAAAGCAAAGTCTTTAAAGGCTCCTTTAAATATTAAAAAAAATACAACTTTTTCCCGATATATATATATATATAGCAGTAGTAACGCAAAAGGAGAGTTCTTCACACCCCCACCCCACCCCTTAGAATCAGGTTTAATCGGTGAAATTTTCAATCACTTTAGGTTCATTCTGTGATTAAGTGCGTTTCAACAGTGGTCAAACGTAATCAAATACAAATATGTTTTATAAGCATTTTGGCATTGAACCCAATTAATTAAATACAAAATGAAGTTTTATTTGTTGACCAAACTAGAACTAAATTTGTGCACAGAATCACACCTAAAACTGAAAATCTTCTTGATTATAAATCATTCTGCGGAGTGAAAGGAAACTCTTCTTTTGCATTACTACTATGGCACGTTTTTGTTGAGTGATTATGACGCAAAAAATTTTATATTTTGTTGACTGATTATTGCTCAATCGTTGTTTATTCTTGTTGGTGGGGACGAACTCTCTTATTGTTTTTGTTTGACATTTCTGATAAATTTAGTACTCTGTTTTGTTGACTGATTACACCAATGAACCATCTCCCTCATCATCCTCAAAAACATCAGGTCCTTTCTCATTCTCAAAAACTTTAGTTTCTTCATCATCATCATCTTTCATCCAAGCAAATATATTCAGTATCATTTTGATTTGATCAGCCAACTTGATAACATCTAATCAAGATTTTTGACTGAGGTTCTATTAATCTTCTCTGTTGTCTTAATCACATTTTCAACTTGTGCTGTGATATATTTTTACTAATCTTACTAAACTATCACGCGATTTTATAACTTCATCACTAACACCAATTACTTTTTCAACATGTGTTGCAAAATCAACTATCTACTTTTCTATCTTACTCATGGTTGGACAAAATTTTTACATGTCCCAACTATCCAAAGTTTACTTGGTCGAGCTATTAAATTTGTAGAATGAAAGATTAACTTCAGCATTTATTTTTCTGCTCTCGTTAAATGATTGAAGTATTTCATCTTTTGTTTTTGAAAGAACGACCAGTTACCTCGTTGTTAATGAAGATGTTAAAAAGTTTTCTATTATACTATAGCTTTTGTGGACAACGATCTTTTACACTTATCACACAAGCTTCATTGTATAGTTCATCTAGCGTATCTCTCACGTTCATTATCCTTTTGGTTAGACACAATTCGTGTCATATTTCTTGTCATAAGATTTTACGTACTTCGTTATCTTGTGTAGAAGACTCTCATACAACAAATTATCTGTTGTTTTGAACTCTTTAATCAGGTCGCGTAGGTCGTAGCTAACTCCTCTTAAGTAAGATTTTATTTCGTTCAAAATCCTTGTGTAAACTAAAAGCTAAATTGAACGCTGATCGTTTTCTTCTGATTGTTGGATTTATCGCTAACATGTCAAATGCAACACTAAAACCAGATAAAATTAACAAGAATGGATTAACTCATGCTCCAGTTGTTGCATGTCCACTAAGTGTTATTATTGATGGTAGATAATCAGTTAATTTTAGTATCCTGCAATAATATGCATAAGATTTCTTTAAACAATAGCATTTTGTTGTGATAATATGTGTAATATGCTACTAACCTATTTTTGTCCTCAGCTGGTATGTGCTTCGATATATGATTAAAATCTAAACCTTTTTAAATTCTTATCTGTTGCTAACAACAATTCTGTTCCCTAGTCCAGAGTACTAATTCTGGGGCAACTTGTCTCACAACCATATCAAAATCAACATTCTCAGGCTGATTAAGAAATGATTTGTATTTGTCAAATATCGCTGAGTCTTTATCTTTCAGCTGATCATTTTCCTCAGCAGAAAACACTGGTCGAACAACTTTGCCCGAATTAGACTCTATTTCCTCTTTTGTGATGCCGTTGATGAATTCAGGTACTTCCACACTATCAACAAAACTAACGGCGTTTTTCACATAATCCAGTGGCGATCCTATTGTGAAGTATTTCTCTAAAACAACATAAGCTGTTGCATAGTTTCCAAAGTAGCCGACAGCACCAGGATCATCAGCAATACTTGCAAAGTTTTGTTTTATCGACTAATAAAATCAGCATCGTTAAGAAAACGTTTGCATTTGTCGAATAATGGATCATCTCTGCTTTTCACGTTCACTGGTAAAATTAATCCAAGTAAGAGTTAAGCCAGTAAAATTTCTAGCACTATCGATTCTGTAATAATCTTCAAACCCATTGATACAATTAATCGCCTTTTTAGTAAAAGGACTGCTTCAGTATTTTCAATGAATAGATATCCGTATAAAAGTGAATAAAGAAATAAAAATGTAT
>JAECUM010015909.1:0-37572 GCA_016617855.1 Megalonaias nervosa | reverse complement strand
GTACTTGCCAAAGGTTGCCAAAGCTAAGTGTATGCGTTAAATTGCCAAAATTAAGTGCATGCATTAAATTGCCAAAGTTAAGTGTATGCATTAAATTTCCAAAGTTAAGTGTATGCATTAAATTGTCAAAGTTAAGTGAGTGCATTTAATTGCCAAAGTGGAGTGTATGCATTTAATGTGTGTATTTATCTGATTATCTGGTCTATGGGAGATGTGGAGAGAGTATAGAAAAGATCCAAATGGCACTAGATTAACAGTATTATCGTCCAGCACGTTGTTTGTTTTCATAGGTACTGAGACTGACCTTGATGCTTAGCATCAACAAGACCCTCATCAATTTCCAAAGACATAGTGGCCATTAACAACAAAAATAGAAAGCCACCTTGTCACTGTACAAAGATACATGTAACAAGAAAACTATAGTTTAGATTCACGGATTGATTTGCTTCTATGAATGACAGAAACGGTAATTAAGGGATTTTTTTGGAAGGTTTGAGAAGTCGGGTGGCTGAATATGAATAGGATAAACATCCTATTACGACCCTATGGTCTTTAACAAAGTAATAGAAAAGAGCGAAAACCAACAAAATTTGTAAAATTCAACTAATAATTTGTTTCTCTGGAATGCAAATTGAAAATTTAAAAAGAACTTAGAGTATTAGGAAATAAATCCCAAATATTCCAAATCGTCTTACCACAAGTAGAAATATATAAGGATCCAACGGAATTCCAGTGGTACAGTATTCCAAATAAAGAATGTGTTAATATGCCAGTGGTCTAGAGTGTAGAGATGTGCCAACAGTCTTTTGTGTTTCACAATACTATGTTCTACGATGTCCTTGTCTGAATTCACTATAATTCCAAATTCTGTTTCTGTCCAAGAATATTATTGAGCATTTTGTAATTCCAGTGAATAATTTGAATAAATAATTCCACCCAAATGAAAATCTGAACACAATAATAACACTGATTTTGCTAAAGATTTTAACTCAAGAATGAGTAATGTATCAAGTAAACAACACTATAATATACAGTTAGAGGAAAGAGAAAAGAAGGCACACGGAAGAAGGGACTGCAAGAAAACATCAAGTAGTGGGCAGGCATGGATTTTGCAAAGTCCCAAAAGAGCAGTCTAGAACAGGGCAAAATAGTGAGAAGATGCCGTACAGTCATCAGTGGCGCCCCTACGACAGCCAGGTTACGGGAGAAATAGCAAATGAAAAATTAATGAAACGTACATCAGCTTAACAACTGATTAAAGTCAAGATTATATCTCTTATATATAAAAACTAATATTAAAACCGCACTCAACATCGGACAATGCGAATTCTATTATAACATTAATTCACCTGTTCTTCGGTACCGCTGAGTGGTAAATATGTGCGTGTGTTTGTTGCTGTTGTTGTTTGTAAATGATTGTTCTTTGTGTTGTATACCTGCGAATAAATCAATGGTATATTGACCCAATTCTAAAGTCCATTACCCATAGGTAGAAACGAGGATTTCAGCAAATTCTGTCTTGACAACTCTGAACTCTAGATTAGTATTTTCAACCAATCCACAAATTTTCTCTATAATTTTTTTCTTTTTCTGTCCTTTCTGTTGTTAATTCTTTTTCTAAAATTAATTATTAACCTAATGGTTCTTATTACATTTACCTGCCTAGCTGTACATCCGTTTGTGTGTGTGAAAATGTACACTTGAACTGAAAATATGTAACTATGGAAAGCTTTGATTCTGAAGTTTAGTCAGAGAAATGTTGTACCGACTACCCTACGCCAACATCCGTAATTATTAAACATTTTAGGATAAGTTTAATTTTTAAAATCGTTTTAGTTTAACAAATCACTGTGTACCTCAACTAGATTAGATGTAATGTCTTGAAAATGCAAATAAGCTATAGCAATGGCAGACAGGAATTATATTAAGGTAATCTCGAATCATTAATGTTGACAATGGTCGGGATACACATCTAACACATGTAAAACATACAGACTTCCTTTGATACAAACACCTTTAGGCCAGAATTATGGGCAACATATTGCACAGACATCATTCAACCTTTATCGCGGGTGAAAGGTACATAACGATGAAATATATTGATGTATCTATTGACTGAACCAGGATAGTTTCATTTTTATAATCAGAGTATCATCGATACTTAACACCTATTTTTCATTTCAAAAGAAATAAATAGCTTGATTGGTGGATAGAATAAACGGAAGAAGAAGGATGAATATAATGGGTGGACAGAGAATTGTCCAGCAATCTGACAGATGAAGAAGGAGCAGGAGATAAAGGAGGAAGAGGATAATAATAGAAATAACAGAGTACTTAATGAAAGAAAAGACTTTTGCATAGATGACTCAAAACATGCATATCCCAACCCCCCCACCCCCCACCCCCCACAGACTTACGTTACTCTCCACTCCATTTCATTTGTATGAAAAAAAATCACAACTACACTGAATTAGAAGAAAAGAACTGGAAGCTGCTAACTTAGACTCTTTTAAATTTGAAATGAATGCATCATCTTCATCGAAATTGGCCGATTTTCTCTTGCACATGAAATCTTTTCATGTCTAATACATACCCAAGTTTACACACTAAACTTTCTGTATGGAATAGTTGTACATTTTTTATGTATATTGTAACACTTAATAACCTCTGCTTGTTTCGAGATGACAATACACCAGAAGTTAGTACAGTCATTGATTTCCACTGAAGGCAGTTATGTGCTTCAACGTTCCTTTTTTTTGAACTGCTAGTGGCGTGAGAAATATTACATGAATTTAGCTGTGTTCTAAGTTAATGGAGATGTTTTGAACGCTGTCACACCCTCTAGATCTCTCAAAACAAACTTAAATATTTAAAAGAAAATTCTGTCTATGCAGAATTTAATCAGAAATGGTCAAATATATTTATATTTTCACAAAGTTGTATGTGCCCATAATTTTCTTCTTCAATCGATCATTGTACGTTTATTTCTCTTTACTGCTTCTATCTTAGGGGTTAAGGCAAAAATGGCCCCCTTGCCCCACTTCTCTAATTGGGCCTGGATACATGTTGGTGGTGGTGGTGGGCACATAACGTGTCACAATTGGAACGATTATGTCCAGATTTATCAAAGAAATTAGAGATTCTTAAAGATATGACGAAAATACGAATATTACGGTAAATCCATAGATTGAAAGGTTTATGATGGTTAATACACAGACGAGTGGAAAAGCTTTGATTTTGTGTTTAGATGATAGTCAGGCATGGAGTTGTGTTATCACAGCACACAGAATTGAATAGTTGTGAGACAGGTATAGCTATTTTCTGGTGATTTAAAAATAAATAGGCAAACAAGAACATTTATTGTCCTATTGCTGACATAATTTCATCACGAAATCATCTCTGAAGGAATATATATATCTTTCTTAAAGATTTAATTGTCAAAATGACTTTAGCAATCCATTATTATTTCCATTATTATTCAGTATTCTCCTTCTCATACAGATTCATATAAAATTAGTCTAGGCTCAGACAAGAAGATTACAAGTCTCAGTTGTGGATAAGAAATAATTTCCTTCTTGACTTTAAAATGCGTTTGTTATGACCTTTAAGTTATCTCTGACACACTGTGTTCAGTAATTCTTGAACATTAACGTAATGATCGATTAGCGCTGGGAACGGCACCATCTGTCTATCAGCACGCACTAATCGCCTCTCTGACACCAGGATTTATTCCGTCGTTTCCACACAACAGGGTCGACCTCACTTATATTACAAAAAATGTATTACAAGTAAACACACTGGTGACGTTTGATGTCTTAATGGTCACATATTTTAATTATATATCGGTTTTAAAGAAGTGTACATTTGCAAACATACTTAAATGTAGCGACTATCGTCTGAATCATCTGCAGACATGATTAAAGTCACGAGTCAGCTAATTTATTAACACGGACACTATAATCACCTTTCTTGCTCAAGATATCCAAAAAATATGAAACTACTATGAATACCATATTTATAACTTAACCACATCTTACATGGTGTAATTAATTCAAAATTTCGATGTTTTGTGCTTACATTATCTGTGAAAAGATTTGTTGTCCTTTCCGTGCGTCTAAATGTTCTTCTCAGTAAATGGAACCTGTATAAATATCATATGGCAGGTAAGAGAAATTAGCACTGACACAGACTCCTGTCTTACATCATTGCTTTCAAGACTCACGGTACTAATGATGTGGAAAATGGTAACCAGTATGGAAATGGCTGATTATTAAAAAAAATTATATATGAGTTTGGCTGGCCAGAATCGGATGATAATGAAAGTTTGATTTTAGTTAAAGAATTTTTTGAGAGCTTATGTTAGTTGAAACTTGAAAACACAGAAAATTGTTGTTGATGGAATTTCAATCCTTTAACAGACTTGAGTTTGGAACACTCTTTACTGAAATTAGCATCTGACTTTTTGGTGATGCATTGAAAGCACATGTTTCAAAAACATATAGGTCCAAAAACTGTCGGGGCCAATATGTTTTTCTTTTCTTTCTACACAGATGCTGCCATCCAGGATGCGTTTATACCGATAAATATAGGTCTGATCATGAGCACTCAGAAATGTAAAGTTACTGAATTTTTAAGATCATGGTGTTTTCATAGCTTTAGTATGGGTACTGAACTAGTATCGTGATTCCTTCAGGATTAACTGAGTTACCTTTCTTGAGGTGATTAGTGACAATACATTTTGGCTAATATGATGTAATACAGTCGGTAAGTAATTACAATTATCTATTTCTCTCATTATAGGGGGCGATATACTATAAGAAGAATTTACTACTCTAACACTCCCGTTAAAATCTGGGACGCATTAACTAAAGAATTTGCAAACTAACTAAAGACCTAGCTAGCTAACCATCTAACCAAGAAACTAATCAACTGACAACCAAAACAAGAAACAAGTAAACTAACCAAGTAACTAGCTAAGTAAATACTTAGCTAGCTATATAATGAAAAAGTAAACTTGAGTGAGGGATATAATTCATAAATTGCAGGATTAAATTTCTCACCACAGCATGGTTTCTTTCAAGCCACAAGGACAATCGTGAGGGGTTTTTTTTGGGGCTGCATAACATCATATTCCTTCAGAACAAGCTACCATTTGACCGTCTTTCGAAATAGTTGCGAGATGTTCAAGACATCAAACGTTTTGTTAGTCCAGAAAAGTCAAGTGTGAACTTTTGACTTATCATTACCTGTGAAAATGAATACCTGGGGAAATTCATTGCCTTCTGACCTACAGTTCATACACATCCTCTTGGAATCCAATGGTGTTGATGTTGTTGTTGTTGTTGTTGTGTGTGTGATTTGGATTTTTAACGTAGCTTTAACAATATTTCAGTCATTCGCTACGATGTCTGCAGCATGTCATTCTATAGTGATGTCTAGCACTGGTCATCATGCCGCTACCATGTAGCAACACTGACCTCTCTATGCTGAGCGCCTAGCGAGGCAGCTTTTAGTAACATTTTTACAAGTTTTTGGTATGACTCGGACGGGGTTCGAAACCGAGGCCTCCCACATCCGAGGCGAACGCTCTAAACATTATGCCACCAGAGCGGTCCAATGGTGTTGTTAAAGATGAACTCTCTCATCAAAAACTTAAAGTCATTCAAACCGATATCATCAGCACAGACGACAGTCATCGTCCATGAACCTTGTGGGTAGCCCTCTACTTTCCACAACCACTCCAATGTGCACTAATTTGATTCTTATGGCCTTATGCACCTGTCCAGCCGGGTTATCTAGGAGTGCACCCAAGGACTCAGAAACATCGACGACTCATCAAGCCGATCTGTGTGACATCTTTTGTCGAAACAACAGCGGGAGTCACGGGAACGCAATAGACCAGCGTTGGCTGCGTCTGGCAGAAAGGGTTTTCCCAGAACTAAAAATGTTGCACCTGCCCGTATTCTTTGGACGAAGACTGGAGCATCTACTGGATTGTAAAGCTCGTGTGCACATCTTTGACGATAACCAGAAAGAAAGTGTATAGAGTACCAAGGAAAAATACAGAATTAAGATAGCCGCACGAGTGCAAAAGAAGGCGCCGTCTGAACCATAAGCACCAGTGTATGTTAAGGAGGTCAGCGGCTTTGTCATAGACGACATCCTCGCTTTAAGCTGAGAATGTTTCATATTCTATCTCAAGTAGCACAACAAGGCCCAGTCAGCACGCTATGGACAGAGAGCTGGACTGAGTTCGTTACCCTCCCCTTTATGACCCTGATGAAAGTCAACAGCATTGGCTGCCGATTGACCTAGTCTAAAAAAAACCATGCCCCACTTGCCTAAATCAACTGTGTGGACGCCTTCCCCAAAACCAGTGAAGTATATATAGGACACAGACACCGAGGCTTCGGATCCAAAAACATGGAACGTATACAACTGAACGACCAGTGCGTGCAATGCGTGTGGCTCCTCTTTAGCTCGCACTGAAAGGAAAGGTAGGGCTGTGGTTTACCAAATGAAACGCTCCTCAGCGGTTGGTGAACGTTCATTGCTCGAGAACCACGTAGGTATCGACAATTCACCTTGTGAGGTATGTGCTGGACCTTGAAAGGTTACGAGCTGCAAGCTATGTCCACTCCAGACATAGTACAGTCGAAACGGATTTAGTGCTGCGCAAGCGCAGTGGGGCAACAATAATGAAGCAGGCGACAGGCTGAGCGAAATATGATCTGCGAAGTTTTGATGCCTTGCCGCGAGCCCTCTCCGCGACCATTGCGCATACGCTAGTAAAAATTACCATTGCAGTCTTTCAATACCCATACCCCATTGACCATACGGATCCAAAGAATTCATTGGGAAGCTTTCATGTCACTTTGTGCTAGCAAACAACAGAGACGATTGCCGACTTTGAATACCTGGTTATTGTTCAGGACATGAACATGTCCACGTCAGCATTATGCAGGTAGCAGCGGTGCGAGTTTATTCGGTTTACTTGGGCCGTCGGCATACAGTTAAATTTCAAACCTTTTGCCTGACCCGCAGTAGATGTGGCGCTGTAAATGTTTGTCTCTGATATTGATCCTCTAGGGTAGCCCTTTTCGAAAATGGCAGCGATGTTGCCTCCTTGCTTGCGCTCGCGTGCTCTATTGCATCGGCTATCAGCGGCATGCGGGACGATTGTGGAGTTGTGATCACGCATACAGCACACGTTCCTTGTGTTACGACTCTATGGTCTTAAATTAATTTAACAGAAGAGAATGAAAACCAAGTTTTGTAAAATTCAAAATTTAATTTATTTTGCCTAAAATAAAAAGTGCAAATTAAAAATCAACTCACAGTATGGTGAACAAAGTCCTATATAATCCTAAATGTTTCACCACAAGTCTAAAAGTATAAAAGTAATGAGTGATCAAAATTAGTTCCAGTAGTAATCCAAATGAAGTTCACACTATTTAGACGATGTGCCAATGGTCTTGAAGTATCACAATGATACAATCCAAAATATCTTTAAATTGAATTCACGGAAATTTACAGCTACAAAATCTAAAAAATATGAGCACTTTATAATTTCCGTGAATAATCGAGTTAAATAAATCCATTCAAATGATCACAACTATTGGTCTCTTCTAAGACTGATGAGTATGCTAGGAATAACTAATTTCCACTAAAGTATCCCTTATATCAAAACTGAGGCACAAAACAGAGAGCAGAATGAAGCTGAACTTAACCATTTTAATATTACTGCCAGTAAGGTCAAGTACCTTAGCAGCTAGCCAATCAGAAATTAATCCAGCTGTACTTCCCTTCAGCGAAGCCCATGACCTGTACTGAACTCATCAACGTGTTTACTTCAGTTAAAGTATATCTTACTATCTTTGAAACTGTGAATTCGTATAAAAGGATGACCTTATCTTGAATTGCAAAGCTACAACTAAGAATAATGGTATTTAATATGTTAATTAGTAAATGACCGTTACAAGCCATAATCATGAAAATTAAAATACATGCTATAGATATGCATAACATTACTGACATTTACTGAAAATTATTCGGAATTCTAAAGCCGGAATTGGTGATTGAACAAGTAACTGTTGACACAACAACACAGGACGCGACGTGTGTCCCATTGTTGAGCTGCAACCTCGTGTTCGCCTTCAGTTTCAGCATTTTCCCCAAGCGCAGAAAATATACAAGCATTTTAAAGATCGTAACGACCCTGTAGTAACATGGACATCATTGCCATTTTTAGAAACAAAAAGCCAAAGAGTCATGGCATAACTTGTTACTGCTGTGTGCTGCCTACTTACCTTTCTGACACAAATTGATGAAATGGAGCAGACTCTTCATGGTTGCACCAGGGTGGAAATCAATGAGTGCTACAGCATCCTACAGCAAATTAATAAGCTTGAAGTTCTCGAGCCTGTTAAAATGCTGGTGGATGTCACAGTAACAGTGGCCATCGAAGACCCCTTGACATGTATCTACTACATCACAGAGGGCACAGGCCCTGATAAAGCTAGTCCGTGGTCAACTCAACGCCATTGTTTATGACGACATAATGTTCGAAGAACAACACAATCTTACAAGCCCATTTAGCTGCGTACGGCACAGGAACGCCAACGTCTTGTTCTTGGCATGTGTTACGTGTCTAGACTCGTATAAAGTAACAAAGAAAAGAGTAAAGCCAACAAGCTTTGTAAATTTTAATAGAAAAATTTATTTCCCTAGAAAACAAGGCAAAAATATAAAAAAGGACTTACAGTTCGTGAATCTAATCCAAAAATTAACTATAGAATTTAAAAATATATGTCCTATCACTAAAAAGTTCTAATTGAATCAAAGTTCGAATCCCGATGAAGTTCCAAGATGGAAGGCGATGACGTCTTCTATAACCTGTCCTGTATTGTTGCGTCAACAGTTACTTGTTGAATCACCAATTCCGGCTTTAGAATTACGAATAATTTTCAGTAAATGTCTTTGTCCACGAATTTGATGAGCACTAGATGAAGTCTCCAGGGAAAATTAATTATTAAATCCAAAAAATCAAGAATTTTAAATCAAACTGGCATCAACATTAAAAACACCTTGAGCTCTGAAGGTGTAAATTACGTCTGACTAAATCCACTATATAATATCTGTTTTAACCCTTAACTAAAACGCAGTTTAGACCCCGTGACGGGTCACGTGATCACCTAGTTCGAAAAACGCAGTAAAATAATATGTCAGTTAGCACGTAGGCTATTTAAGGGTTCGATTGTACTGAACGAATTTTACTATAAGATTCAATAATAAAAAGTTGTTTATAAAATAGAGCTAACACGCAAGCCAAGTATGACCTTGATTACGACCAATGATTTTCACTCTGTGTTTATCAATTTCTGAATCAAGGTCAGGAACTAGGTCAGCTAAAAATACAATGTAGCAACACTACAGCGTTTTAATCATTCGAAAAGAACTGAACTGAATTTTCTGGAAAAATGCCAATTCCAGTGAATAAATTTATGATTACATTAACATGTAATGAAATATAAAATAAAATAAAAGAGAATTTAAAACTAACACAAAAGTAATTAAATTACATATACGTAACACATGTCAAACGTACACTTCACAGAATGTGCCACAAACGATGATTGGCATGAGTTTGGTCCCTTCTTTTGCAAGGCAACGTCCATAACACACACCCTTACCATCTTAGACCTACCTAGCACAGGCCCAGTACAATTTAAGCCTATCTTCGATAAGACTTGAACTGTTTCAAATTAAAGTCTTGGAAATACATTTAAAGGAATTGTCAACTTTTAAAGATTATGTCATTTACCAAAATGTCAAAAGCGAAAGATAGTATACAAATACTGGAAGAGCACATAGTCGTCCTCAACAAGCTGAGTGATATGCAGTTCCAGTTAGCTCGCACCTGCCAATGTCAAAAGCGAGTTCGAAAACTGTTTGCATCTCATATACAACCAGACAAAATCTCCGTTGAGACAACTATCATCGCCTTAGAGACCACTAAAGAAACCAGCCAAGAGATCAGAGTCTTCAAGCGGTCTTTCCAGAAAACATGTGCTGAAACCGCATTGACAATGGAAAGACTACCAGAAGGCCTAAATGTTGGTCTGGCATTGCCACCTACCTTCCAGTACAGGTAAAAAATGCCCAAGTTTACTGAAAGGGATTCTCACATACATACATGCACCAGCTGCCCGAAAGGAAAAGCATGAGGTCACACACACACACACACACACACACACACACACACACACACACACACACATACATATATATATATATATATATATATATATATATATATATATATATATATATATATATATATATATATATATATATATATATATATATATATAATAGTTATTAATTTTCACATATTTTGAAAAATAAAATAGGGGTTATATTGATGATATGTGCGCCTAAATTATTTTATTTGGCTATAAAACAATTTTATACACTAACTAGCAAGAGAGCTAGATACAATATTGTAAATGAAATCATTTTTATATCTTAACTTCTAATACGCTTATTGAATTCCACTACGAAATAAGTCTTGCTAACTGTATTGTATCTATCTGTGTTTTGTGGTACGATATCAACTTCTCGTTTGGATCGTTTTATTTAAGCATTGATTTGATAACCAGAAGTTATCACATTTTTCGTAAGTTTTGATTATCAGTAAACATTCTTGTGTTTCGGTACTTGACCAGCACATAAGCTAATTGAAATGTAGATTCTTCATATCGATGGAGAATTTGCTAATGTTGTCCTCTCCTTCATAGACTTTCGGTTCATATTTAGCATATTCTAAGACAATATATAGAGTGTAGTAAGAGGCAATGCTTTTACGAGTGGCATTTGATCCATTTAGCGCTGTTTCATACTTTGGAAAACTAGATTTAAATTTAGCGTGTACAGCAATGGTACGTTGTATCATCTTTCTTGTATTTACGAACTTTATAAAGTCATTGGAATAGTTTTCTAGTAATAATAGAGTATTTTGATTGCAATATCTCTTGTGATTTTCATATTTAGTATAAGAAAAGAAACCCATGTTATATTTATCACAAAGAAGGAACCAACTACATTTTTAAGTTCATTACGACCCTATGGTCTTAGAAGAAGTAACAGAAAAGAGTGAGAACCAACAATTTTTGCAATATTCAAATAAAAATTATTTTCCTAAAATGCGAAGTGGAAATGAAAGAACAACTTACAGTATTGCGAATTAAATGCCAAATATTCCTAGAATTGCTGACACAAATCCTAATGAATAAAGTTCTAAATAAACTTTAGTGATATTTCAAATAATTTCCAACGCTGAAGGTATTGATGTGCCTGTAGTAGCTGCAGTCTCCAATGTGCTAACGTGACAATGGCTTTAATTGTAATGATGTCTTTTGTTGAATCACTGTAATATAATCAAACGTTTCCTTGTTTGAATTCACTATAATTCCAAGTTAATGTCTCTTTCCAAGAATATTATAGAGCACTTTGTATTTCCAGTCAAGACTCTTGCAAATTAAATAATTCACCCAAATAAAAGCACTGAACACAACAAACGATTCTGCTTCACGATCTTACAGCATTAATAAATATTTTTTTCCAGTAAACAATACTATTTAAAATATACGACAAAAAGTAGCCTGGATGATGGCCAAAAATTCACTTCTATAACAATTTATGTTATAATTGGAAGGTTTGTTGCTAAAACTATACTAAAGAACATGCCAAACATAAGGTCCGTGACTCAGATTAAGATAGGAATCTTATCATTAACATATACTCATAGAGAAATATGACCTATGCATTAGTTGTTTACATAATTAAAACTAGTCAATGATTCTGATCAGGTAGATAACGTTCTTGATTTGGACAAGGTGAGCTACACGATACAATTTTACATAACCCACAGCATATAATAATTACAAAAAAAGATAACAAGCAATGCAAATTAGATATATATTGCAAGTTATTTGTTTGTATAATATCCTTTGTAAGCCAGTAATTCTAATGTAATGAACTTCATATAAATTTTTCTTCATTTAGAAGTAGTGAAACAATCTGTATCCCCCTCCCCCTTCAAATATTTTTAATGGATATTGAAAGAACATGAAAATATATGTTTGAAGTATGGAAGATCATTAACCTTGAATGGACATTTATCCAATAATTCTGACTGTTTTCAATTATGATACAGTGTAGGTCTCTACTTATCTCTAATTAATCGGTTAGTTAATGACTCTTACGCATAGAATAAGTATCGATCATCTCTAGTTTTAAAATTTATGGCTACTTTCTTAGGTATGACCAGTCTGATAGTTCTAAACAATTATTACAATCTATTACGTCTAAATATCTATTAGTTTTAATTTTATTATTTAATATCTTTTCAATTAGGACCTTAGGTCATTCTTTAGTCAGAATTTCAATACTCTTTCTTTGCATGTTCGTTTTCACTGTATTGTTCTTATCTTGGAATTTTTAAAAACGGTTTTGATATAGAGTTAAAACCATGCTTTCTTTCGAGACCTCCTTGAAGAATGATTATTTCGGGTTCTTTGCTGTTTTAAATCATTTCATTCATGACATCTTGTGTGATATTTTTAATAAAGTTGAAATAAGCGTATCTATCGAGGGTTCTAAGGCGTGTACCTACTAGAATGTTTGTACAATCTACTTACCAATATGTCCAGATTGACTCATTTTCTATATAGACAGCTTATGTTGCATATATTTTAAATAGCTCTATGGTCGTTACGTTTCTCAAACAGGTTTCAAGCCTGTTTGGGGCTAGGTTTTCGCCTTTTTCGTTAGGATTTATTACAATATCTCGCAGTATATATCCTCTTTATCACACACGTGTTACCCAGGTGTATGCATGTTAATAATTTTGGTATATCAAGATGTCAATACATTATTCTTGTGAATATGATTGGTCTATGAAAGTCTATGAAAGTCTATGATTGGTCTATGAAAGTCTATGAAAGTCTATGATTGGTCTATGAAAGTCTATGAAAGTCTATGATTGGTCTATGAAAGTCTATGAAATTCTTGTGCAGTATTCTAATTATTATCAACAATTTGACAGCAATCTTTATAATCGATTGTCATAGAGGTAGTGGGAGAAAAGGTTAATAAGGACAATTTATCCCACAGGGGCTACTTTAGAAATGAAATTAAGTCAATAGATAGGAGCTGGGGGGATAAAATATAAAGCTGGAATATTAGTAGATTGTATTATATCAGCAGGATAAGCGCAGTTTAAATGTCAACTTCAAGAAGGAAATAAACGAACCTCTTTTCTTGAAATGAATATTGACAAAAGCCGGTCTCACAGCATTTTTCCGTATCAAATAATGCAAATATTAATTCACAACAAATTAAACTTTGAATCACTATTAGACACAGTAACGCATTTATGGTCTATATTTAGTAAACTATCAGCATCCAGTATATCATCCATGCACTTGAATACCCAATAACTGGAATGCTACTTTGGTGGAGTAGGCACACTGAAGGTGGAAACATTGTAAACAGTACCATCGAAATCAGTGTATATTGCGCGTCAAAGCGAGCGAATATATGATATCACATAGAAATTTCCATTGTAGATCTAGTATTGGAAAATAATCTTGTCCGTGCCAAATTTTCTATTAATTTGGAAGGGCAGTTCCTTTTTTAATTGATAGTTTATAGAAAACAATCTACTTCTTAATGTTTGTTGCTGGTTATCGAATAATACATTTTTGATTTCGAATTTCTTTTGCACGCGCAAGAATCGAAAGGTGGATCGTCTGAAGTAGGATTTAATGAATGCCGAAATTTATGTTTTGTATTCTATCCAAACCCTTAACTAAAATGAAAACTATTTAATAAGCATAATCTCAAATAGATAATAATTTGATATTAAATTTATGAAACTCGTTGAATAATTTCCAGGTCTTGGTCGCCAAGGTTCACAAAAGCTGGAAATTACTGAATTCATTTTTTAAATTCAATATTAAATCTATACCCATCTGAGATCCTCCACGTAAACTTCGCGATATAATTCTGAGAAAATTGGTCAAATAACTTTCTTCGTATTAAAGTGATGTCCATGTTCTTTTTTAATCATTGTTACAAACGTTTCCCGAGGCACGCATATGTGGTAATTTCTTGCGACGTATTTTTGTTAAATGAATCACTATATTTATTTTAATTGAGAATTATTTATTTTTACACCTTTGGAAAATATTTAGTACTTTAAGGAAAATAGTTATGGCTCATTATCGTTGATAAAATGGGTAGAAATGTAAAAGATTTGGTTACTGCAAGCATGAGACATATTTTTGTAAAATATTTATTTTAATGGTGTTATGACCTATTATTGATGGGCATTCTTAAGGTCATCTTAAACAAATTATTGCAACCGGCCTGCTTTGTAAGCACCTATCACTTACAGCTCTCATTAGCAGCAGGAGGGGGTTAGCAGAGAAAATGGCGGACGGGGGATGTGTGAAAACAATCAGCAAAAAATTAAATAAAATACATCGAACCGTTGGAATGGCCCAAGAACAGTAACATAAACTATATGTGACACTTCGTGATGTTTTACATGTGCTATAAAATGTGAATATTTCTTTTGGTCAGAATATGAATAACATAGCAAGGGAGTGAAAATAACGCAAAGGTTGTCTTTCAGTAACCAATCGTTGTATATAGTTAATTATTATATTATTTTAAGCAGCAAAAGAGTAAAAATAGACTGTAGAGGCCGAGCTTTGTGACTGTGCCAGCTTAGTTGCCAATTCATTGGCAGTTACTTTTATTTGTGCCAGTTTATATCCATTCATGGGCTCACTTCATGGGTTACCGTTCAATGAGGTTTTCTCACTTTTCCAATTTCTGCCTTCATGGGGTCCCTTCATGGGATACCCTTCAATGAGGTCTATCTTTACTTTTGGATTTTCCATGTATTTCTGGCTATATCTTTCATGTATTTCTGTTATATTTTTCTCTGGTTACTTTTGGGCTCTTTACCTCTACGGTCTATTTTTAATACACAGGTGTGGGGAAAGGTGTTTCCCCTTTATGGTCCTAAATACGAAACGAAATACTAGAAATTCAGAAGGTTGTCCATAAATTACGCGCAGGCCATATTTCTACGGTCAACAGGATACGTACTGATTTCTGACACATTTTTGCATACCCACCCCAGGCGAGCCCGAGGTGGTGCAAAACCGCACCACCACCAGTTTCGACTGGTGATGGATATGGGCAAATTGTCAGCTATCAGTACGTTTTCCGGTTGACTTTCGAACGCTTAGCCTGCGGCCCCCACTACATAACCGTAAGGTAAACCCGCAAGCAATATGCCGAGCCCGGGTCTCGAACCCACGAAGTAAACGAGTAATGGTTTGCATATCCGACGACCTTGCTACTACACTACCGCAGATTGGAAAGATATCTGTTGAAACCTAATATGAATACCTGCTGTTGATGATAAATTAAAAACGTTTCAGATAATTAAAAATTAGCCGGTGATGCAGAAATATTCAGTTGAAATGAATGCATAAATAGTGTTATTTACAAAAAAATAAATAATATATCTAAATTAGTACTACGAGTAGTAAAGGAAAACCAGGGTTCTAGCTCAAAGACCCCCTTCCCCCTTTCAAACACATCTATGTTGACATTTTCTTCAGCTCCGATGAAGACTTTTACATTTCTGACAAAATAAGGGGTCTCTAATCTAGAAACACTTGTTTTCTCACCTATACATATTTCCAGAATGACTCATTACGGAATTTCCAGAACATATATAACTCTGTCAGTTAAAAGATCGCGGAAATTCCAAGAAATTACGTAATGGAAATTCCAAAGAACATTCTAGAAATAACGTAATGGAAAATCCAAAGAACATTCTGGAAAATTACGTAATGGAAATTCCAAAGATTATGTAATGGAAATTACAAAGATTACGTAATGGAAATTAAAAAGAATACGTAATGGAAATTTCGCGTAGGCGTTATAACGCTATAAAAGGCAAGCAAAGGCAAGCAAAATTATTATCCGTGTTCATTCAGCAAGTGGAGCTAAATGTGAGCAGGTAAGTTAAACATTGTTTGAGATTATTTTATTTCTAAAGTTTAGACAAAATTTCATACCCTATCATCATCATATTTTTTTGATAATCTTTTTCGTACTTGCTAACTCCCATTGGCAGAATATCTGTTAACATGCTGTAAATAATACGGAACTCTCGTATTAAATCGTCCATATCATATTTTACGCCTCGCAAATAAGATTGTATCTGATCAAGCAATTTTTTGTAAGTGATACTTGCTGTTTTACAAGCATTTTTTTTAGTCTTAAGTCGAGGCTCAATTTCTATACACGCCGCTGAAAGAGAAACACCAACACCTGATATTATTAACAAAAACGGATTTAATGATGCTCCACTTGAAATTATACCAGAGCTTGTCATCAGCAATGGTAAATATGATATTACTCGAAGTATTCTACTGTAATGCTTGTAACATTGTTTTACACACCAAAGGTTTTTATGATAATATCTGTAATATTGCATTAGAGAGTCAACATCTTGTTTTGGAATTTCTTCTGAAATATGATTGAAATCGATGATCTGTTTTTTCATTATACAATATTTGTTTACAGTTTTATACAATATAAAAAAACTGTAGCACCAACAATTGAAACTTATTATTGTTAGGATCAGCTATAAAATCTCTATACTTGTCATAAACATCTGATGTAGTATTCTTATATCGCTCATCTGTTAGTACCTCATTTTTCTTTAACCAACTGTAAGAATCAAACGTGTTTTCTACTTCACGTTCATAAAAATCGTTTTATTTACTAAATTACCGTATTCTCATTCTGTTTCATCAATAAATCCAAGTACCAAGCTTATTTGATTCAAAGTAAAATTTTTGAGGACAAGATACAGTCTGATAATTGCATACGCGACTAAGAAATTTATCAGCATTAATTTTTGGAGTGATTTTCGTCCAAGAAAAGTAATACCAGTAGAAGCATTTACTTTAAGCCATAATTTTTCGTATTGTTTTGTGAACATTTTTTCGACTTCATTGTAATAATTTCGTAATGACAATTGTCTAGAGTGTTGGAGCGATGGAAGTGGAGCATCGCTTTTGTCGTAATAAGAATCAGTCCCTACACCAAGTGTTGTTTGTTCGACTTCTTTAAAAAACTTTCTCGATCATAATCGTCGAAATAACTAATTTAATCGTTAAAAATTTTGATTATCTTTAGTGATCTGTCAACAATTCTGGGTCTTTTTTGCTCATCATTGGTAGATTCCGCTAGTTTGTTTAGACGATTATAGTTATCGTTTATTTGTTGTTATTCGTGCTAATAGTCCTGATCGTATTATCAAATCTCTACTTTTAAAATCAAGCTTGAGCAATATTTTTTTTTAAACAGGATTTCAACTTGTTTTTTTTTCTTCTAGACAATCATCAGGATGATAGTATCTGTTTATACTATCAAATTTTTCTATTGCTTTTATTAGTTGTAGTCCTCGCATATGCATAACGAGAATAAAGTTTTTTTTCTTCTTCTGACAATGGAGAGCTTATCATTGGAATTGAAAAAGTTTCCTAGTATTTATCACACGTGCTGATAGTGATTCGTCCCCAACATCTATTTTGGAGTTGAAAATATTATCATAAAATTCTCTTGCAACGGTTATAATTGCTGATTCAGACATTATTTTACAACGTTAGATTAAATCTGATCATCAAGTGTGTATATCTGAAATGATGTCAGTCCTGGAAACGGATGTTCAGCAGCGATAACATAAACTCGGAAATACAAGTACTTGTTGAAAGTATTTTCTGTCGGAATCATAAAATATTGTGTTGTTGAAATATAAGTGTCTGTTGTACTGTAAAATATTACTCAGTCGATATCATTGTTTGATCCTTCCAATTGCCAATTATAAATTCGACCAACACTGGAGTTTAATCGACATCGCAAATGAAATTGACAAATAGCAACTTCAATGGGACATTTAATTTTAATCCAAAAGTTTTCAACTTCTCCGTTAGTAGTCCATTCTTGTCTATCAGAGAAAGCGTAATGAGAGTAATTTTCGGGATAATATGATGATGCACTTACCTCAAACCCAACTCGGTTATCAGTTGCCTTAAAAAGTGTTGGAATATACCCAACATTGTTTTTAGTTCGTTTTATACCACCACCAGATACACTATGGTTAACTGGAACATATGTTGTTATTATTTTTTTTTTTGGTCTCTCATATTTATGTTACCTGATATTGGTCCGTCGGATCGTTTAAAATATGGGGTGAGTTCTTCTTTCAACTGAGCGTAACTAATAGCATCAGTCTCATTAGCTGGTGTTAGTGAAGTTGTTGGTAATCCAGTTATTTTTGAGTTATTGCTCATTACAAGGTTACAAGGTTTCCTGTCATTGTGTCGCCGGCCTTGTTAAGTTTGTTTCGTCAACGGATTTTAGTTGCGTATAATTCACCGCTTGTGTGCTATCAACATTTGCTGGTGGATACTCGGTTTCCAACCCAATAATTTTTTTACTTGACATGTTAATATTACCTGTAACAGTTCCACCAGTTTTATCAAGCTTGTTATTATGAACATACTTCAACTGTAAATAACTTACCGCTTGGATTTGATCTAAGTTTTTTGGAGGATATGAGGTTTCTAAATTTATTTTTATTTTTTCCTGACATATCCAAATTACCTCTTAAAAGTCCTCCTGTCAATGATAGTTTATTGCTGTCGACGGATTTTAGTTGTGCATAACTAACAGCTTGTGTATCAACAACCTTTATTGGCGGATAATTTGTTTCTAAACCTAGTTCTCGTTGATTTGACATAAACAGGTTTCCTGTCATTGTGTAGCCGGTTTTTTTTTTTTACTAGCGATGACGTATCAGTTATTATTGGTTCGTCAACGGAAACAGATTCCTGTAAGTGCTGATCCAAACTTTGTGTAATAGGCCATATTATGTAAATTATATAACATAAAATTGTATAACAACAATGGCGAAGTCAACGATATTAAAATTTGAAACCAAACGATTAATCAAACATAAACACAATAACGAACTTCCAGATTGTCATTATCTTATTGTTGGTTGTACAGGCTCTGGCAAAACAAACCTTTTGCTAAATCTCTTACTCAACGATAACTTTAATTACGATAAGGTATATATTTACACAATTAATCCGCAACAAGACAAATACGAGTTATAACGCGAATAGAACGATAAATTTCGTGATGAGCTTGACGCTGGCGATGATATATTTTTAATAAAACAACCACAGGAATTACTCCCCGTCAACAAATTTGATTCGTCAGAGCATAAAATAATTGTATTTTACGATATTCCACTAAATAACGAGGAGATGAATAAGATTAAGTCGTTTTTTTCAATATCGCGTAACAAAAAATATAATTCGATTTATCTTGTGCAAGGTTTTTATAACATCGACAGATTTATTAGGAGAAATACGGGATGCTTTTATATTATTTCCTGGACTTGATAATGTTGATGTGAGAAATATTGCAAACAAGCAATGTTGTGACGTAACGAACGATAAATTAATTGATTTATATCATCAAGCAACCAAAGACAAATACAATTTCTTTTTATTTGATAAACTAGCGCGTTATCCGGATAAAATGTTTCGTTGTTGTATTGACACGTATCTCTAGACGAATTTTATATTGCATATAAAAATAAAAAATGGATTATCATCAAAAAATAAATTACTAAAAAAAATTGCAGCATCTCAAGTTGTTTTTAAGAAAAGGGTGGAAGAAGAAACCACCAAACTTTGTAAACCTATTACCCAAGCAGTACTCGGAGAACAACCAGAATTACAAACATTATCTCCGGAAGAACTAGAAAACAATGAAAGAAATAAGTTTGTTAGGTTTACTCGGAGAAAGATCAAAAGAGGAAACTAAATAATTTGTAGAGGAAATTGTGAATACAGTTACTGATCCTGTTGCACGACAGGCTGAATTTGATAGATTATTAAATAACCCTCTTGCGCTCCAACATTCTATTGCAAGATTGACAGTTAAGCCAGTCGAGTTAATGTAGTTTATCAAAATTTATCAGAGCAAACTAAGGAATTAGCTGAGCAACAAAAAATAATCACTGAATATACCATGAAAATAATGCCTATCGAAGAGCAGATAGGATTTTATAGAAACAAATCCACTTATTAAAATATCAGACGAAGAATATAAAAGTTTTATTGGTAAATATAATATCGAAGACATTGAAAATATTAGAAAATGGCCAGAGAAAGAATATAAAAATTTAACAGAAAAATTAACAGAAACTATAAAATCTGAGTTAGATGCTGATGAAAAATAATAAAAAATAAGAGATGAAAGGAATTTATTAAAAGCATATGATATTATAAGAGACGGAGTTATTGCTAGGGTTCTACATACGACAGCAGAACAGTATCGAACTAGAAAAAAAAATACAGTAAAGGTTGGACATTTAAAAGATTATTTGATAAGTACGAAAGTCAACGAGATAAAAGATTACCAGAGGAAAGAGAAACCACTGGAACAGGTGTTAAAGTTTTTACATCAAACGTCGAACTGGTTGACCGACTTATCTTATTAATATCATCAAAAAAGCTGGTAATACAAGTACAGAAATCGACGGCGAGATCGTGGACATATTAGATAATCTTAGATCGAGTGGATTACTAACAACAGACGAGTATGAAATTTTACATGGCGATCTTATATAAATGTCCACAACACTATTACTTGACTCGTCGCAAAGAACGAGCGACAGCGCAAACTTTTCTGTCCACTATGATCCGCCAATAATACTGGATCCCGGTAAACAGTACGAAATTGGATTAATTTCCGCCACAATATGGCATTCCATGGCAAATGTAAAAACAAACGTCAATGACAACTTTACATTTAATTCTGGTGCATGGGTATCAGTGAGAATACCAAACGGGGCATATAATGTAACTGATCTCAACAAAACGATAAGAGAGCTCATAACAAAATACACTGCCGCAGACAATTTTGAATTAACTCCAGACTATAATAAACTACGAGCCAGAATCATATTAAAATAATTCGATAATCGATTTTTCACCAGCGACTAGTATCGCATCGTTGCTAGGATTTAATCGTTGACAGTATGGCAGTGTTACAGAACAAAGTATGTCTTATGACGGAGATCTTCCAGTTAACATAACAGAAGTAAATACAATATTGATCAATTGTTCTATTGCATTAGGGTCTTACTCAGCCAAGGGAAGTCAAGGTCTAACAATCTATACTTTTTCGCCAAATGTTCCGCCTGGTTCGCTGATGCAAATTACTCCTCGGCAAATAATATACTATCCGATTACTCCTGAAAATCAAATAACCATCATAAGCATGCAACTAACAGATCAATCAGGATAAAAAATTGATCTTAACAATGAAATTGTCACGTATTATTTACACTTACGCAACGTATAGCTCGAAAGAAATTTTGGAAGCTTAATTTAATAACAAGATGAGACAAAAAAACGTTTATCGAAGAACTATTGTAGGTAGATTTTTTGGAAATATATTTACAAAGGTGATAGAGAATATCCCAGGGATTGCGCGTAAGGTAGCACCAACTGCACCTGACGCCAGCAAAGTTTTTGCAACTGGAGCTGCGTCAGCAGCTGGCACTGCGGTTGGACAAAAAATCGCCGATAAAATTAAGGGCGCAACACCTACGGTGTCGGAAATAAAACTAGCAATATCAGATATTGCACCAACAGCGGAAACCGAACGAGCTATGATGGCTACCACAAAAAAATTACTGTCGACACGCGGTGAGGAGGTGGTACGTAAGATAGTAAACAAAACAAATCGAAAATTAGATTTGCCTCAGATTTAACAATTTTTTGCCCAACGTGTGAAACACGTCGTAATTTTGTGTGGCGATTATAAAATGAAAAATGTCAGTTAAAAATTATCTTGATTTTGGTGAGGAATATGATACTGACAATACAGCAACAGAATTCGAGTATGTCGAGTATCTCGACGAGAACTCAAACGAACCAAATAAAGCTGGTCAAAAAAATTTAACACCAGGGACGAAGATATGTTCTTGGTGCCTCACAAGGCCATGCTAGAAGTTTGCGGTAGGATATTAACAGCAGCTGATGGTAATATTGCAGCTGACACTGAAATTGCGCTTGTAAACAATGGTTGGAGTTTGTTTAAAAGTGCACGATATCAACTAGCAAACCAAACAGTGGAGGATAAATGATTACCGGTTGCTAGTACAATATTAAATATTGTTTCGTTTAGCGGTGATTATTCGAGATCAATTGCAACAAATATAATGTGGTTCAAGGACAGAGGAGAAGGACAAGCTATTGGAAATGAAGGAGACTCAATAAGATTAGCCTCACAAACATACGACAAAAATGCTACAACAAGGGATATGCTAAGCGAAAATCTCTTACAGCAGGATCACAACAAATAACAATGATGTTGCCGTTAAGCACAATATTTGGATTTTGTTTCGACTTTCATAAGGTATTTCGAGGGCTGAAACACACTTATTTTAGATCGGGCAGACCAAAATAATTGTCTTATTCGAGTTGGTGGAGCTGATCACAAATTTGTGATTACGAAATTAACGCTGTGGATGCCTCGAATTGTTTCATCAATAGCTAGGTTAGCAGAACTTAACACAACATTAGATTCTTTTACAAAAAAAGATTTTTTTTCTTCAGCATAAAACATATCAAACAAGTGTTCCTAACGCAATCGATTACACATGGCGTAGTACATCTACTTCGAGTGAACAATTACCAAGGTATATATTTGTTGTTTTTCAGCAAACAGCACGACTTAGTAGCCAACTACAAAATAACTCCGATTTTGATAACGCTAACGTTAGGAGAATATTTGTCAGAATAAACTCTAAACAGTACCCAGAACGAGCAATCGAATGTAGTTTTAGAGCAGACGCTGCCAAAAAGTTACTAGAGCGTATATATACCTGATGGAAGCGATGTAAAAATATCAGGACGTTGACAGCGGATCACAGATTAACGTTGAAGAATTTCGTACTCTTTACCCGATCTTTTACTTTGACGTATCAAAACACTCCGATCGAATGATTAATTCAACCGCGGAAATAGCAGTAACTTGGACGTTTGGAGAAGTTCCACCGACTCCTCTAAACGTATTTGCGCTTGTGTCTTGCGATCAGTTTTTGACAATTGACTCTGTGAAAGGTAGAATGACTGTCCAAGTTTAATCTAGCAAACAAATATAAAATGAAAAAAAAAAAAAAAAAAAAAAAAATAGACAGCGAAATATACCTTACGCCAGGTCAAATTAAAAAATTATCAGGTTGCTAAACGTAGTTCTGTCTCTGTAATGATATCCCCAAAGACGGGCGCGTCCGCAGTGAAAGTAATGTTAACTCAAAACCAAATCAATAAGCTAGATCAGGGAAAACCCTTCATTCTTAGGTTATCTGTTGCGCAAGTAAAATTTATGGCAAAACACGACGGATTTTTTGGACCAGCACTTTCTGTACTTTTACCAAAGATTCTGCCTGTGTTAGGAACACTGGGACTAGTGGCAGCGTCAGGGGAAGTATCTGGAACAACTAAAAAGGCGGTATCCAGCGATGGAATCAAAAAAAATTTATATAACAATAAATAATATAATGCCAGCTAAAAAGAAATCGCCAGCGACAAAATCTAAAAAAAAAAAGAAGTCGCCAAGAAAAACAAAACAATGAGGAATTATTCCTTTCACTCCGCTGCTAGCAAGGTTAGCAGGCAGTCTAATTCCGAACCTGCTAGGGATTGGACGTGGAATGACTCTACCAGGCACCAGACTCCGTTGACGTCACCGCCGTTGAGTAATTTCGAAATTATGTTGAGATTGAATGACATTGTCGGATTTCGTGGAGTATATTCCAAAGACCAATTAGATAATGCACCAGCAGGTGGTTCGTGTGTTGTAAATATACAAAACTTCGATGATGGATCCGGCACTCACTGGGTTGCTGTCTACGATAATAATTATTTTGATTCGTTTAGACTTCCTCCGAGTGATCTTATAAAAAAAATATATTTATAAAAAATTTTAAAAAATATATTAATCGTCTAATCAACTACAGCCAGTTGGATCATCTACTTGAGGTTATTATTGTATTATGTTTATCCGACAGATGTCCCAGCCTAAATTTAAATTTTTAAATTTTATTTTGCAAGTTGAAAAGCAAGCTTCTCACGTTAATGATGAGATTGCAATGAATTATATCTTAACAAAGGAATAAGTCAAAATCCTATCTCAAATGTAAAACTAAAACAGAGAATTAGGGATGAGACAACAGAAAAAAAAAACAAAAAACAACAGGATAATGTTAAAAAGCATTTGCGCTGTTTGCGGTAGAAAAAAAAAGTATGTTTCTGAAATCGCCAACTGGAGCTGGAATGTGCCCTGACAAGGTTATTTTAGTAGATGATTAATTAACGAAGTTAAATATTCTTGTCGATAATTAAAAAATAAAATGAAATGTAATTGTAATTGTGATAAAGATCTTTGTATAGAACAAGATAAAATTGTTACATACTGTCAATCATGCAATCGACGTGACATCCACAAATTTATTGGAAAATTACCAAGGCCGAGGACTGGTTGGACATTGCCTGGCCATACATATACTGGGCCGTACAATCCACTGGACGAACAGTTAGACGAAAATGATAATCCATTACCAGGACAAGAACCTTATAATCAAGTCGATGCAACAGCAATGCGTCATGATATTTGTTATAGTGATATAGAACGTCCTGATAACACTCTATTAAAATCAGACTGTGATAAGGTAATGCTAGACGAATTTAAAGATATGAAACCTGCAAATATGAGAGAACGATTTGATAAAAGGTTAGTTCAAGGAGTGATAGGGACAAAATATAAGTTAGGTCTTGGAAAATAATTGTATGATGATCTGGCCTGAAAAAAAAATTTCCACGACGAAAGGTTCTCGCAAATGCCGTTGACGATATCTGGGCGATAGATTTAGTTGATGTGTCAACTCTTGCTCAGTTTAATGATAACAAAATATATCTTTTTAACGTTGTAGATGTTTCTAGTAAATACGCGTTTAGTTTTTCAGTCTCGAACAAAACAGGAACATCGATGACTGGTGCATTAAAACAAATTATCGTTAGTTCGGAAAGAAGGCCGAATATGGTCTGGACTGATCACAAAGCGGAGTTTATTAATAAAAAATTCGAACAGTTTCTGGAACAAAATAACATAAAAATGTATGTTACAGGAAATGAAGGAAAAAGTGTCGTCGTCGAGCGATTTAATCGCACACAAAACGAGCTGATACATAAACATTTGACAGCTAAAAATACAAATAAATACATCGACGAGCTATAGAACCTTATCGGGAAGTATAATAACACAAAGAACAGATCAATAAAAATGTCACCAAGCGACGCAATTAAAAATCCGATTCTTGTAAACGAAAACATGTATCGCAGACATAAATTTAAAGTTGGTGATCGAGTTAGAATTTCTCTGACGAAAAAAAATTTGAAAAAGGATTTACCCCAAACTGGAGCGAAGAAGTATTTGTTGTTGATAAAGTTTTACTGACAATACCTGTAACAGATACGCTAAAGGATTTATTAGGTGAGCCAATAACAGGTAGTTTTTACGAACAAGAACTGCAGAAAACTGAGCAAGATATATTTGTTATTGAAAAAGTTTTCAGGAAAAAAGGTAATAAAAGCCTTGTCAAGTGGAGAGGATACAGCGATAAATTTAACAGCTGGGTTCCAACCCGGTCGATAAAATAATATTGTTATAAATTTCCTCGTACTTACGTATGACAGATTTACATTTTGTTGGTTAACATAACGATATTAGATATTGTCTGCGATCGTCAGAGATCATCATTGGGTTAAATATCTTGACAAATATAAAGTCGAATTTTATATTTTTCTGTCGGCCTGGAATGTTAATGTTTAAAAAGGGTTTTATCAGACGCCAAAAAGAATGATTTTCATCTAGTGAAAAATTAAATTTCAAAATTTTCTTTGTGATATGATATCTAACATCATATCGTCCAGTTGTCGGTCTGCTGTAATTTTTTTTTATCAACCACGCCCACAATTTCGTCTTGTTCGTCGTCGTTGTTGAATAGAATATCGTCTTCTGTATAACCAACAGAGTTGTGTTTATCTGCGACTATAACATCTCCTCCGCGATTATAATGCGGTGTAAAATTATCGTCTGTGATTATATCAGCAAGTCGTTTCATCAAGTCCATATTATAATATATTTTTATCTAACTTACAATAATAAGACGACTAATGAGATAAAATATCATCAGAAAGCTGATATCTTAAATGTCGATTGTGATGTTGCTGATCTTGTTCTGCCATCTGCAACAAATTTTATTGTAGACGGATTTATCTTGTAGTGTTTTGCAGCAGCTGTTATCGAAGGAAATCTTAATTCCTCATCTGTACTAATGTTATATGATATTATAGGTTTAGCAGGACACCTGAAATTTAATACCACCACGTCTTCATCGGCTATTTTCTTGTTGAGTGACAAGATCGATGTTTTCTAGACGATTATCTGTTTTAATACCGTTGACGTGGTCTATCACTAAGCCATTAAGTATAGATCCGTTAAAAGTTTCGCAAACCAATCTATGGCTATAATAACCAACAAAATCTGTTTTTGTTCCTCTAATAACCACAAACAAGTATCCACTTTTTAGCAAATTACCTAGCACTTTTTTCGTTCGGATATTTCGAATGATTCCTCGATCATTCGCCTCATAAAGATCAAACACAGGGTGAGGTTGAAATTCACTTTGTAAAGACATGTTTTCAATATTATCATCGTTAATCGAGTTATTTACTCTATAAACTCGTTGTCCTTCTGGAATTTCATCGCAAAATAATGTATAAATATAATCTTTTCTAAACATTTCGACTATTTCGGTATCTCCTTCCGATTTTACGCTAATCTTATAATCTCATAGCTGGTGTTGATTTACCAAAGGTTTTCCGTACTTGATGTGAATCACTGAACCTAACATATTTCCCGCATACAAGTTGTACCTGGGATGGACATGATATTCCTCCTGTTCCTCTGCCGTCAGTCTTATGTAACTCAAATTTTGTGTCATTATAATGAAAGCATTTGTATATCTCTAATTAATGTTTCAACTAGCGATATCAATTAAATATATAAAATGTTATATATCAATGCTGAAATTGCGAGATATAGCTAAAACGAGCCTTATAGTAGAATCTACAAAAATAGCTACCGCTTTTGCAGGATTTGATAACAGTTATAAATTTAATAATCAAAATATTTTAGCAAATTTTAACTCTACAAATTTGTTTCATCTTCTACATCCGACTGTAACGCGAGAACTTGGAGTACATAAAAGTATCAAACTAATAGTACAGTATCATGTTATTTTATCAAAGTTACATTCACCTCAAAAAGATACAGAGATTGCCGAACCATATTTAACAGCTAAATCACGGAAACTATTAGCTGGAACAAATATTTCCTCAGTTGCCGATGAAATACATCAGGAAATTTGGAAAAAATTGGAAGAATTTACTGCATCAGGATCAGGTTGGAAATTTGAGGTGGTGGAGGAAGTTTTATTTCACACAGCAAGATATAACGTACTTCGCGGTAGTTCTTACGTTGATCTCCCTCAAAAAATTAAAAGCAAAAAATGTTGCATAAACGTAAAAAAAACTCTGATAACAAATGTTTCCAGTGGGCTATTCTTTCTGCGATGTTTCCAGCAGAAAAAAAATGCTGATCCCGTCGACAAGTGTATTAGTCACGTATCAAAATTAAATTTTAATGGTATTAACTTTCCAGTTGCAGAAAATCAAATACCAAAGTTTGAGGGACAAAGTGGTGTTTCAGTTAATGTGTTTGGTCTTGACGAGCGTGAAAATGTTTATCCAAGGTATATTTCAGCATTTGCTACACAAAACACAATAAACTTGCTGTTTTATAAAGGACATTACGTTTGGATAAAGAACTTTAACGGCCTAGTTAGCAGACAATATAATAAAGATAAAAATAAGAAATATTTTTGTTATCGTTGTTTACAAGGTTTTTCTAAAAATGAAAAACTACAAGATCATCTCAAATACTGTGTTAATGTTCACAAATAACGATGCCAACAGAGAACGAAAAAGTTTTAAAATTTAAAAATTATAAATTAAGTATTCCATTTGTTGTTTACGCCGACTTCGAGTGTCTACTTGTTCCTGTACTTGGCGCAGAAAATGATCCAAATAAATCAAGCACCAGAAAAATACAACAACATGTTCCCTGTGGAGCAGCTTATAAAGTAGTTTGTTGCGCTGGCAACAATTTTTCAAGTCCAATAAAATTGTACAGAGGTAAAAATGCTGTGGTTACTAAAAAATTTAATAGATGATGTTAATAAAATCACAGACAAAATATCTAAAACAGCTCCAATAAAAATAACACCAAAACAACAACTTGATTTCGACAAGGCAGTTAATTGTCATATCTGCGAGAAACCAGTCCTCGGGCCTGATAAAGTGCGCGATCACTGTCATCTAACCGGCCAATATCGTGGAGCCGCACATACTAATTGTAATTTGAAATTGCATGCGCCAGATTTTATAACTGTCGTTTTACATAATTTTCGTACTTATGATAGTCATATCATTGTCGAAGCATTTAAATCTTAACTAAGGTTAGGTAGTGTAATAAAATGTATTCCAAACAATTTTGAAAAGTATATGTCAGTTACGCTTGGCAGATTACGTTTCATAGACAGTTTGCAATTTATGGCAGCAACATTGGATGAGCTTGTAAAAGGTTGTAGCAGTTTTGGTAATCTGAGAAGTTGCTTTGGTGAAGACTGCGTCGTTCTGACAAAAAAAGGTGTCTTTCCGTATGAGTACCTCTACGACTGGAGCAGATGTGATGAAACTTCTCTTCCTGACAAAGATAAATTTTACTCACAGTTAAAAAATGAAAATATTACAGATGACGATTACAAATATGCACAATATATTTGGAATAAATTTGGTTGTAAGACACTTGGTGATTTTCATGATTTATATTTGAAAACAGATGTGTTATTACTCGCTGATGTTTTCGAGAGTTTTCGTAAAGTTAGTCATGAACATTATGGATTAGATCCGTGTTGGTATTTATCTGCGTCAGGATTGTCATGGGATGCTCTGCTAAAAACAAGTAAAATAGAACTGGATCTCTTGACAGATGTTGATATCTTTAATTTTATTGAAAAAGGGATTCGCGGCGGAATTAGCGTTATAACAAACAAATATGCGGTAGCTAACAATAAGTACTTTAAAAATTACGATAAAAATTTACCGTCAAATTATATTATTTATCTGGACAATAATAATTTGTAAGGTTATGCAATGTCAGAGCCAATGCCGTGCAGTGGATTTCATTGGATAACTCCAGATCAATTTCTTAAAGAAACTGAGAAAAATCTCCCAGAAAATGTCAGTTATTTTGTTGAAGTTGATCTTGATTATCCTAGTTCGTTACATGATCTACATAACGACTATCCGTTTTGTGCAGAGTCAGTGATGATTGATTATAGTTTATTATCGCCTGAACAACAGGCAATGACAACAGCAAAAAATTCGATCGGTAATAAGATAGTTCCAAATTTACTCAGTAAACGGAATTACGTGATACATTACAAAAATTTAAAAGAAGCAGTAGATGCTGGACTAGTCCTTAGGAAGGTTCATCGCGTGCTAAAATTTATTCAATCTCGTTGGATGGCAGATTATACTGATTTAAATAACAAACGTCGTGCTATTGCTAAGACTGACTTTGAGAAAAACTTTTTCAAGTTGATGAACAATTCATTGTTCGGTAAGACCATGAAAAATATCCGAAAGCGAGTCAGTATTGAAACTGTAAATGATATAAATTGCAGAATAAATTAATCAACGATGACGGTTTTGTCAGTATGAAAATATTTAATGAAAATCTTGTTGAAATACAGCGACTAAAAACAAATTTAAAGTTAAATAAACCAATTTATGTTGGTGCAGCTGTACTTGATATATCAAAATGGCTAATGTACGACTTTCACTACAATTTTACCCAAAAGCAGTGGCCAGATTCGGAGTTGCTATTTACTGATACGGATTCACTTGTTTATAACATAAAATGTGAGGATGTTTATCAAGATATTTATGATCATAAGGAGTTATTTGATTTATCAGATTATCCAGCAAGTGGTGGATTTCATGATCCAGCTAACAAGAAAGTCATCGGCAAGATGAAAGATGAATTTATGTTTGTATCAGTTAGGGAATTTGTTGGACTAAGAAGTAAAATGTATGCCGTAATTTTAGATGAAAATAAACTGACAAAAAAAGCAAAAGGTATTCCTCGCGGATACGTAAAAAAGTGTATGAAATTTGATGATTTTAAAGCAGTGCTAAATAATAATGTCGACTTTATTAAAACAAATGTTATCAGAACAAATCAGCAAACTTGAAACAGATACAATTATAAAACGTGTACTAAGTAATTTTGACGACAAAAGCTGTTGCGAGGACGGAATTAATACATTAGCTATTGGACATTATGCCAGTACCGGAGGTGATATATTCGAGATCATCTTTAATTAATTTTGTCTAAACTGTATAAATAATGTTCAAAAATTTAACGTTAGCCGATGGGGTTGGTAGCAAAATTTAAAAAATAATTGTTAATTGCCAGCAATTATCATTTGAATTTGATGATGAAATTTCAAGTATTTGTTTTAGAGTATTTGATAGAATGAAAATCTCACTTATTAAATCAGATAAGAGCAAATATTTTGATTATCTTGAAACGTTACGAGATGAGCTCACGTTAAAGTACAATAATCCTCATCATCCTGTCAGTCAAGAAATATATACTAAAATAAATATTGACTTAAACCGGTCGAAGGTTTTTGCAAAAGGTTGTAAGTATTTTGTTAACAGGGTGGTAATGAGAGAGGTTTTTGAATGTCATCGAAAAGTAAGCGGAAAAGTTAAATTTTATTTATATAAGCACGATGATGAATTATCTCTGTTTTAATGATAGGTGATGAAATTCTTTAAAAAATAAGAAAGGACTTACCTGCTCACGTGCAGTTCCACTTGCTGAATGAACACGGAGAAACATTTTGCCTGCCTTTTATAGCGTTATAACGCCTACGCGAAATTTCCATTACGTAATCTTTGGAATTTCCATTACGTAATTTCTAGAATGTTCTTTGGAATTTCCATTACGTAATTTTCCAGAATGTACTTTGGAATTTCCATTACATAATTTCTTGGAATTTCCGCAATCTTTTACCTGACAAAGTTATACATATTCTGGAAATTCCGTGATGAGTCATTCTGGAATTTCCGCGATCTTTTACCTGAGAGAGTTATATATGTTCTGGAAATTCCGTATTGAGTCAGTCTGGAATACGTATAGGTGAGAAAACAAGTGTTTCCATTACCAGAAAGCCACAATAGTATAAGTGTGCGCTTACCTTTGCCATCGCGGCTATTTGGACAAGAATCAGCTACCTTTAGCACATGAGCAGTTTGTATCACTAATCTCAATCACATTTCTGCAATCAGTAATCAAGACACGCTCCTATATCCAGTAGATTCTTAGGTTTTTATTTGACTCAGTAAAAAAGGGAAAAGAAATGGATGCAATCATTTCATTCTCCGTTTATTATATAATTAAAAGTTTGCATCTCTCACTGCAAAGACATTTCATTAATGAGAATCAAAGCCCATGATATTAGGACCATTGTTGTGTCTTGATCAAAGTTGATGTGGTTAGGGCAGTTGTAGCAATTTGATTAATGTCTGTGATGTTGGCACTGCTGTTTCATCTTGATCAAAGTCCATGAGGTTAGGGCTATTGTTGCAGCTTAGGCATTTCTTGATCATTCTTTGAATGATCTCACAAAAGTAACATTCTGGAAGTCCAATTTCTCCTCATTCATTTATTCACTTACTTCATAGTTGGGGGCTCGTCCGGGATCGATATATGAAATTGGCTGATATATGAAACTGGCTAAAAATTGAAGTTTAAATTCCCCTAGTTCAAATCCCATTTTGCTTGAAATTTTAGTGAAAACAACAGGCTTTCTTTCACAATGTCAAAAGTGGAGAGTTTTTTTTTTCTAGTCCAACTCAAGAACAGTTGGATAGTCTGAAGAAGGATGAGTTGCTTGAACTTGCCAGAAAGTACGATCTTTCTGAAGCAAAAGCTTCCTTGACAAAACAAGAAATCAAGAAAATTTTAGTTCAACATTTGGTAGAAAAGAATATTTTTGACCAAACTGTTTTAGCATCTGTCAGTAAGACAGACTCTAACAGTAAGAAAATAGAACTAAAAATGAAAAAGATGGAAATAGAGTTAAGGAGGCTCGAGCTTCAGAGTCAAAAAGAACAAAGACAAATTGAATTACAAAAAGAACAAATGAGATTACAATCTGAAAAGGAGGAGAAAGATAGACAGGAAAGAGAGGGAGAAAGAAAGGCAAATTGAATTACAAAAGGAACAAATACAAATAGAAGAAAGGGAAAAACAAAGACAAATAGAAGAAAGGGAAAAACAAAGACAAATAGAAGAAAGGGAAAAACAAAGACAAATAGAAGAAAGGGAAAAAGAAAGGCAAATGGAATTACAAAAGGAACAAATGCAATTTGAAGAAAGGGAAAGAGAGAGACAGATGCAAATTAAAATGAAAGAATTGGATCTGGCATGTGACAGGCACGATTCCACTTCCCGGCAAATTCAAATTTTAACATTTTAGGAAATATCAAGTTAGTTCCCCCTTTTAGTGAAAAGGAAGTAGACAAATATTTTATTCTTTTTGAAAAAGTTGCTGAGAATTCGAAATGGCCAAGAGAGTATTGGACTCAATTATTGCAGAGTGTACTTTGTGGCAAGGCTAGAGATATCTATATATCTCTGTCAGTACAACAAAGTTCTGATTACGATTTGGTTAAGGAATGCATCTTGAAGGGTAATGCATTAGTCCCTGAGGCTTATCGGCAAAAGTTCAGAAACCATAGGAAAGATGCTAGACAAACTTATGTTGAATTTGCTAGAGAAAAAGAACAGTTATTCAAAAGATGGTGTTTAGCCAAGAAAATCGAACATGATTTTGAAAGTCTTATTTCATCTATTTACCTTTTCACCGTGTTTTCTAGGGAAATAAATTGTTTTTGTTAAAATTTACAAAGCTTGTTGTCTTCACTCTTTCTTTGTGTTACTTTGAACGAGCCGATACGTAACATAAAGAAATTTCTAGATCAGAGACCCCTTATTTTGTTAGAACTGTAAAAGTCATCATCGGAGCTGAAGAAAATGTCAACATTGATGTGTTTGGAAGGGGGAAGGGGGCTTTGAGCTAGAACCCTGGTTTTCCTTTACTACTCTACGTACATTGCAGACTGGGGAGAAACGCGCATATTTGCATTGATAATGGACAAAGTCATGAATCAATACAATGACAGTCTACAGGCAGAGTTAGTCAAGCGAAATAGGTCTGCTATCACAATACTCAATAATGTTTCTAAACAGCCAGTGGGTGGTTTTCACAGAGAATATATCAGCATAAACAGTGTTATTCACAAAAATTACTAATATATCTAAATTCGTACTTCATCTGTAGGATTTTGAAAGATTGATAATTGATGTAAATACAGGATTGTTGTAAATTTTTAAATTTCCATGGAATCATGATTTTAGCTTTCAAGCGTTTTGTACCACATACATACAGGGATTTAGTATACTTAATCTTTTAAACAAATTCCAGGAGATCATAAGTGTGGAGCTAGACTTGCTGAGGGAACTGTTCATACAGATGTTACAGTTCCACCCCAGCCTTGTCTTTAATGTATTGGAGCCAGGTTCAATGCAAAGTGGTGGTTATCACCAAACCCCCAATCTAGGATTATCAGAATGGTGTGTGGAAATTGTAGGGAGATGCCCACATACCTGGATTAGGTGTTGTGAGAGACAGCTCTGCATATCACGTTGCTGGTAGTGACTATATCAACTTTTGTTTAGAATGCGTGCTGTCACTTAATACATTATTCTTAATATGCTTAAGAATTTATTTAACGTAAGAAGTTTCAAGACTTTTAGCGAGACTGCTTACCAAATGAGACATATGCTTAGATTATTTCTTTGCAACCACTGTGAATGAATTTTAAAATTGTAAGCCGTCCAAAAACAGACATGTATACATATGCAAATGATAAGGACTTTATTTTTACAAGTGATCCTCATCGAGTATTTTCTTTTCATTACCTAGTTTCAATGTGGGTGCCTCACTATGCTAAACAAATCTAAGCTGATGATGATACAAGGATGATATTCTTGTGTAAATATTATCTTCATCTGCAATCAGCCATTCCTATTTTGATCCCAGTGCAAGAGTCTCTGACTTCTAGAAATACTCCCCAAAATCTTTGAGCTGTCCATCTTAACACAAACTACACTTAAGAACAGTTCCAGTTGTGATGGAACTCTCAGTGCTCATGTCAAAATAAAAACCGTGTGCAATTTTGATCCTTGTTTATTTAAAATGTAATTTGCTGATGTGTGCGTGTGTGGATTTTTAACGTAGCTTTAACATTTTTTCAGTCATATCGCTACGATGTCTGCAGTGTGGCAGTTTATAGTGATGTCTTGCACTGGGGCATCAGTCACATTATTCTGACACCAGGCTGACCAGTCCTAGCACTAACTTCTTAATGCTGAGTGCCAAGCGAGGCAGCTGTTAGTACTATTTTTATAAGTCTTTGGTATGACTCGGCCGGGGATCGAACCCACGACATCCCGCATCCAAGACGGGCCCTATAACCACTAGGCCACCGAGCGGTCGAATTTGCTGATGGAAGATGAAAAAAATTTGAATAAGTGCATGATTCTATTATTTTTTAAAGTATATATTTTTACATTTTAGAAATAGCATATTACAAATTGGAATAATTTTTCAGGGTTTTCAAGTTCTAATCCTTGATGAGGCTCCATTTGCATTGGCCAGGATGTACAGACGGGATGTTCTTGTCCTCAACAACGAAGTTGACTTGATGAGCGCCAACAGACATGCTGCCTACAGGCAGTTCATATTACAGCAGCATGGAAGACTGGGGTCTGGTCAGAGACGTGTAATTCCCTCTTGCTGTTTCTGGCAGATACCTGATAAATATCCGGATGCTTTTGGAGAATTCTCTCTAGGCTTGCATGAAGTTAAATACTTTCTTGCATGTACGAATTTGTATATAAAATGAACACAGTTGTCTTCATTCTTTGTATTGTTGTAGCTGCACATAATATTGCACCAACTAATAATGCTTCATTCAGATTTGTTCCCACCAGTCTATTTCTGCCTATAAACAATGTGGGCAAGAAGGTCATAAATAATTAATATAAAATGTTTTCAGCAATTGCTGATACAGCATTTTACGTTGTTTTCAACTACTGATATTTGCAGGATATTATATAAAGCGTAACCTGCCTTAGCAGACACCTCCATATATCAGACACTGTTTCATATTTTACATAACTAAAATCGAGAGATCTTCTCCTTCACCAAAACTAGAGTTGATGGTGGTTCTTGAGGCGCCAGATTTCTACGAATTCTCCTGAGATCATCTTCCTTTAGTTCTCTTCTCCTCCTCATACCCTGCTTGCCCTCAAGTCAACATATGAGGGCTTTCGTACAAGCTTCCTGATGTGGGGATATGTTTTCTTTTCTTTGAAAGGGTAGATGGACCATCTGCCGCTTTTTTGTTGTAACATCGATGATACCTGTTTTAAAGAAAATTTTATTTTCTTAACTTGTGTGACAAGCATCCCCATGTTAAGCCATATTAACTTTTCACTCAATATTAGACAAGGGGATGTCTTTTATTTTATTTGTTCTATCTATAAAGTACTATTTGAGACAGGATGCATTTTTTACCCATTCCTTCAGAAGGCAACACATTTTCATGAACAGGTATTATATAGTAATCATCATCATGACAGCATCTTCCCTAAACCTTCTGATGAAATTCCATGAACCCCATATATCGTTAATAAAGTGTGTTATTCCCCTTGGAAAGTGCTATACATATCATTGGATTTAATTATTAGACTTGCATTGCTCAAATCAAAATAAATATCCACTAGAATGATAACAATACTATTTACAAAATCTGTATGCATGAAAATAGTAGGATTCCTTACCACAAATATAAAAACAAATATGTGCCAATTGTTGCAAAATGGCTTGTATCTAAAACAAAGTTTTATGTCTTGTACATGTGAATAATATTCCATTGGCTTGATGTCCAGGCAGGGATCATTATGTCCAATCAATATATAAAATTATTTCTAATTTCATGTAGTGAAGCAAACTTACACTATCTCCCTTTCTTTGTTTCTCATTACACTCCTGCCGCTATGGATATTACGATCCATAGCAACTTGCTCATTCCTAATCCTGTACACAGGAGTGGTGTATGAAAATCTCTTGACACAATACATCAGGAAGTGCTGATGAAAAACTTAAGCTCAGCAGTGTTTCTGTAATCATCAAAATATGTATCTTGTAACTTGTCATTTGTAATCTGCTAACAGATTAATACAACTATTAAATAATCATTACTGTTGGTACATTTTGCATAATAAAATCTTTACTGAAGTATTTATTGATAGAGCGTCATGGAATTGTTTATACCTGATGTGCATGTATTGTACCTGGACGTACCAAAGACTTGAGAAGGAGAGTCACTGTACATGTATCATGTACACACATCTTATTAATGCTAACTTATTCAGATCTTCAAATGGTAAATATATACAGTAAATTATTCTTAAGTTGAGAATAAAAACATTTAAAGCAGTCTTAACATATTTCTTTTAAATGCCATGCAATTGTTGCAATCCTGAAATGGCATACCTAAAATTTAAGTAATACCCTACTTTGTTTATGAACCTTTGGTCCAAGAGCACCTGTGCCAAGGTTTTCAGCACTTTGGCGTCCTTCTTGGGATCAAGCCAAGGTTTCGTCTGCTCTGCATTCTCCAACAAAGGCTCATGTAAGCATTTATTAATGAGAGGATCCACTCGTGTGTATTGGTGATGTGATGTAGGACACTCCTCCAGATACTCTGAAAGAATGCCACAATCAATACTTATAGCACCTAAAGCTGGTCTCTTTTGTCATGGTAACCCCATATTGATAGATTATAAGACAACTTGATTTATATCATCAAGCGAAAGCTACATCATAGATTTGGCTAATAGCTCATGTAGCAGGATTGCGATTTTGCTCGGATCAATGTTCCTTCCATATTTCATATTACTCTGATATTTCAATTAAATTACTTTTAATAGACTACATACCTACAAGATTTGGTAATGTGTATATATATATATATATATATATATATATATATA
>JAECUM010015907.1:0-13987 GCA_016617855.1 Megalonaias nervosa | reverse complement strand
GCATAGTCGTGAACATGAACCGGCAATGTTCGGCTGTTTCCATTAAGAACATATTTGGTTGAGAGAGAGAGAGAGAGAGAGAGAGAGAGAGAGACCCTATAGGGATTGCTTAAAAGTCTCGGTGTCAATCATTTTTTAAGCCTCTTGGACGCTAAGCTTATGTATTATTTGTTCCAGATAGAACAGAGGTAATGGAAATTTATACATGTAAACTTCATATGCACAATCTCTGAGAGTAGAATAGTGTAATTATTTGGCGACAGAAATGGGTACTAGGTATGAAATGTAGGTACAATATGGGTTGATTCTGTCATTCTTTTGTACTAACTGAACTTCTTCAATGATAATATTTCAACGCTTCTTTGGAAAGTTTCTAGTTAAGGATACTGCATGTTTCCAAAAAAGAAGGTGAGAATGGCTGCCAGTTGCTTATGCTTCAAGAGTTTAGAGCTGTTACTGACACAGAAAATCGTTGTGCCACGACTGAAAGAGAAGCACTTGCACTGACATTTGCATGTAAAAGATATTCATTGGTACGTCAAACCGATCTTAAGCCATTGCATCCAATATTTTCCAATGCAGCGATTGAGAAGTACGATCTTCATTTTATATATACGTCTGGAAAAGAAATGTTTACAGCGGATATGTTGTCACGAGAGGCTTAAAAAGACTGAGTTTTCTGATATAGAGATGGAAGCTGAGTTGTTTGTAGATGATGTAATGTCTGTTCTACAGCCATTTGATAGAAAACAAGAGGAAATAAAGCTTGAAAACTCTGATGGAGACTGTTATGAATGGCTGGCCAATTGAAAACGCCGAGTGTCCTTGACAAATTCAGCCACAGTGGAACCTCAGAGATGAACTGTCAGTGATCAGTGTATGATTTTTCCAAAAATTAGGGTAGTCATGCCATACAATCAGGACAAAACATTCTCTCCCAAATCCATGCAGGTCCCATGGGAATAAAAAATATAGAAAAAAGAGATCTCGACAACTTGTATTTGGTCAGGTATGAATCACCAGCCCCTTCAAACAATACGGCGTGGTCTGATATAGAGGAGGAAGCTGAGGTGTTTGTAGATGATGTAATGTCTGCTGTACAGGTATCTGATAGAAAACAAGAGGAAATAAAGCGTGAAATTGCTGCAGGCAGTCATGAAAACTCTGATAGAGATAATTTCAGCCATATTGGAACTTCCGAGATGAACTATCCCTTATCAATTAATGATTTTCAAAGAAACTAGGGCAGTCATACCATAACAGCTAGGACAATACATTCTCACCCAAATCTATGCAGATCCCATGGGAATGGAAAAAGAGATAAAAACAAGCGATCTCGACATGTACTTTGGTCAGATATCGAAATCGAAATGTTAACACGATTGTAAAGATTTGCAAAACTTGGCAAAGATATGAAAAGAATCAAATGACTGAACCACAGATGTTACATCCTTTTGCAGCAGGACCGTGTTAGAAAGTATCAACTGATATGTTTGAAGTAGATAAGAAAGACGAAAGAGTAATAGTGGATGTTTCACGAAGTTTTAAGCCTTTCAAGTCAGCTGTATTACACATGCCAAATGAATGCACACACCTGTCCAACTTCACTGATAGCGAAACCTCTTAAACCTTTTTATATTTTCATTAACAGTTTTAATGAAGATATTATATTTTTTTTTTCAGTTCCATTTTTACTTTGGTGGATTTTTGTGTTTTTGTGGAAAAATATTCAGCCATTGGTAGCCTTGCTAAATTTATAATTTTTTATAAAATAAGTTCAGAGGAAATCCATCATATCATATATAACAACAAGTTTTAAAATTGTTATGTAATGTTTAATTGTATTAGTACGTATCACCCTTTAGAATGGAGCAGAAAAAGATACGATCCACATTTCAAATGAAACGGGTATATTTGTCAGATGTTGCTTCAAAATTCTTAAAGATACCATCATTGTGCGTGAACGTCTGTGTGTGTATAAATGTAATTATGAGAGAGAGAGAGAGAGAGAGAGAGAGAGAGAGAGAGAGAGAGAGAGAGAGTTTGGGGTTAAATGATACGGTCAAAACTGTATACACCAGTCCCGATATTGCAGTATGTACCATCATTTATTAAAATTCTGTGACAGCAAAATATTTAGGTATTGATATTGATATGCTTCAGATGAAGTAAAAAGAAAATACAAATTCCCACGAATCTTTATTGTTAACTCAAGCGGTTTTTCTGCTGGTGCCATCATTTCCACTTGCACTTAACTCTGTACCGCGTTTTAAGTTGACGTCGCATTTTATTAATCGGCCCGGGGAGAGGTATTGGAGGGATCAAGTTTGGATTTCAGTCGAGGTATTTATTTGCCAGAAGAGACGTTTGGCTTCATAGTTGATGTTTATTTGCACATATATACACAATAAACGCCTGCTCTAGAGAAAAGACACATGAAATATGCTAACCATAAATATTGGCGTAAAATAAGTCACACACTCACATCCACACCCACAGAGGAAGAAAGGGGTTTAATACTTTTTTTTTCGTTCTTGTTTAAAAAGTTAAAAGGTTATCAGCTGTTTTAAATTTTGTTTAATATAAAGGTTTAAATGACATAAAGACAATTGATACATACTTGTAGTACATAAATTTTGGTGGAATATTTCAACCATGAGACAAAAGTTAACATATTTCTAGCCAGTTAATTTTGTCACTTTAAAATGTAAAGAAATAAGTTAAGGAGAGAGAGAGAGAGAGAGAGAGAGAGAGAGAGAGAGAGAGAGAGAATGTGGTGTGTGTGTGTGTGTGTGTGTGTGTGTGTGTGTGTGATTTGGATTTTTAACGTAGCTTTAACAATTTTTCAGTCATATCGCTACGATGTCTGCAGTGTGGCAGTTTATAGTGATGTCTAGCACTGGGGCATCATGCCGCAGACATGTAGCATGATGTCCCACCCAGTCACATTATCCTGACACCAGGCCGACCAGTCCTAACACTAACCTCTTAATGCTGAGCGCCAAGCGAGGCAGCTGTTAGCACCATTTTTGTAAGTCTTTGGTATGACTCGGCCGGGGATCGAACACACGACCTACCGCATCCGAGGCGGATGCTCTAACCACTAGACCACCTGAGCGGTGAGAGAGAGGGGGGGGGAGAGAGAATGTTAGATAGTAAAAGAAATATTGTTTACATTAATATCTTAAAGATAAAATATCATTATGTATGCAAATATTAGAATTTCTGCAAAGCAACCATGAGAGTATACAAAATTCAGCATATTCATTTACACCAACATATACGCACATTCACACACACACACACACACACACACACACACACACATACACACACACACACACACACACACACACACACACATATACATATATATATATATATATATATATATATATATATATATATATATATATATATATATATATATATATATATTACAAGCACATATATTTCCACAAATATAGTTTACTACTGTATTAACTCTACGAAAAGCAAGCAGAAGTGGATATTTTAAAAAAATACTGCAACCATAAAATAGGCTAATTTGTCAAACAAAATACAGCAATGCTATGTCAACTGTGTTTCTAAGTCGTTTCAGTTAAGAATGCAATATCAGGAAAAAAAAACGACAGCAAACAAGATTAGCTATGCAAAGCTTGGTGCGGCTGATGTATGAGAATAGTCTAAATAGAATCTACCAAAAACAGGCATGCGACGGTATGAACAATCATGTCGTCTCTCAAATATCCAATAGTGAAACACCTAAATGTGTAAACAAAATGAATGAAATTAGCATTACGTCGTATGAAGCAAAAAGAAATTCCAAACGAAGAATAATATTCTTCATGAACAAAATTCCAGATCTCTGTTTGTAAAGGTTCAGGACATAAATCAGTTAATGTCAACTTCGAGTTAAAAGTATGTCAGGCTTTCTAGCTCCATTATGATGCTTTGACATTGTTGTGATGTAACAACGTTTTTGAAACATACTTCATGATCAGTCAAGATGGAACTTTACACACAAATTACATTACTGAAGTAAAATTGTATGGAAGTCAAATCTGATAAAAACTGACCAAGCCAATCCGGATAGCTATATTTACTTCCAAGGAATGTTCTTCTTTCTGTAGCATATACCACTATATTTGGAAAGCAGTATGTCACATATCGAAGGTAGCAATATCTCTCATCAACCATATTTCACTGTAACCTATTTTCATAGCACCGTGGAAGCCTATGTCTTAAAATAAAGTATGCTACTTGAACTTGGTCTGAAGACAGGCGGATGACAGCAATTTATTAACATGTCTCCTTGTTGTTTGCTTTCTACCTATGTTTGACATTGACAAGAAGAGATTGCTGTCCAGTAGTCATTATTGAAATCGAACGTATTTCTATTTCCCACATACTTTGTTTCCATTCACGTAGATTTATAACCTACTGATAATAGTTCCTATGTTTATAAACAGATCTTTTTATTGCAGTAAGTAATCATGTCTTTAAGCAGAATCGTTTTAATTTTTGCGCTTTCTAAATTAAACATACTTTCTGAAAATGATATTTTGGGCGGAAAATGGAGAATGCAGATACAAACTATACCCAGTACCTGATTATCCTAGTAGCAAAAGTAGCATATGCTACGGGCCTCGCACTTTCAAGGGCCCCGCCCTAAATGCTTTCAAGCTATCAATTACCTACATGTAAATAATACTATTACTGAAATGTCAGACACATTTGTCGTATTATCTGGCTGTATAGCAAATGAAAAATACAATTACTTCACTATGCAAGTTAAACATTTATGTGTTTTAATATTTATGTGTGTTTTTTTTTTTATTTAGGGCCCTTTAATAACATATGCTACAGGCCCCGCTCTAGCTTAATCCGACACTGACTATACCCAATATTTACGTTTAATATTTAGTCGGTAGCAGGTCTAGTGAGATACGGTATAAATGGGAGATAAATCAAATTAAAATTTTCAATATTCACTAATATCAAAAAGTAATAAAATGAAAAATGTTTGGAAAATAGTCTTGAATATTGCACGGTTACTCACTAGACAATATTCTTAGTTTTTATATGAATCGTTTAGTCGTAACGTAATGGCATGTAACTTATTATATCAAACCTATACACAGACCTTTGTTATATACCTTTATGTAAAGTAAGTTAGATTAGAGCAAAGCACTTCACGCAAGCGTAAACGGTAAAATCCGGACATGAATCGACTGGGACAAGATAAAAAGTCGGGATCAATCAGGACATAAGTGAGAATATTTTAACAGAATTCTCTGTTTGTATCTTATGGTGGGAGATTCCAAAGATGGCAGAGGAAGGTAGGCGTGTAAATATCCAAGATCAAAATTGTCCAGTTTGTTTAGAGTCATTTAAAGTACCGCGGACTTTGCCTTGTCAACACACATTTTGTCACAAATGCCTCTGTGACTATATTGTCACTTCGGCACAAAACTCAGATAAACCATCATTCAGCTGTCCTGTGTGTCGATCAATCGTATATCCCTCTTCTAAGGCTAAAGATTTAAAAGAATGGGCAAGTTCATTTCCACAAAATATCAATGTATTTGCCCTTGGCAGTTCATTGAAAGAGAAAGTAGAATATGCATGCGACTCATGCCTAACGAATGGAAGTTGTAATAACTCGAGTGGGTTTTGTTTAGATTGTAAGGAACATGTATGTGATGCCTGCATTGAACTCCATGGGAAAATAAATGCTCTGAGACTCCACAAAATTATGACCAGAGATGAAATATCGCAAAATCCTTCATTGGCAATAAACATTGATTCAGGAAATCGGTGTATGACTCATGAGAACGAAATACAGTATTTCTGCAAAGATCATGACGCTATCGGCTGTGTTGCATGTGTTCTGACAGAACACAGAACATGTAAAAATATGGTTCATTTGAAAACAGACGCTGAGGTTGCTTTAGAGGAGGACCCTGTAGATGTAGTTAACGCCATGAAACGTTTAGAGGAGTATCTGTTAGAGTATATCGAGAAAACCGAGTCAAATTTGAAGACGTTGGAGACAGAAACGAAAGATTTATCGAAGGTTATTAAAGAGGCAAAGGAGCGCATTGTAACATTGTTGGATACTTTGGGGGAAAATATAGATCAGCAGGGAAAACAAATCTTCCAGGAAGAAGCGCTCAAAACGTCTGAGGAGGTTCGTCAATGTCAGTCACTGTTAGCTGCTACCCGTAACTCCTACCAGCTTCTTGAGGCCATTATCCGACTTGGGAGCAAGGCTCAGGTCTTTATCACCGCACGTCAGGCCAACAAACAGTTGGACATGTACAGACACGAAGTATTGCAGAAATACAGGAAGTTGGAATCGAAGAAGGTCAGTATTACTCTTCACGATAGCCTGAAGTCCTTGTTATGTCTGCAGGATACTAAATTGGCCACTGTAGACAGTGAAAATAAGAACGAAGAGTTGCTACTGTCAAGAATAGTACGAAATCCGAAATCTGAAGCCTCCATTAGGGAGACAGTGCTCCCTCCTGGGAGAAATGATCCTGATTACGAAGGGGCAGCGTTTCTAATTAGCGATAATGTCATGCTCATCGACTGTCTTAATAGTAAGTCTTGCCTGTACGACTCAGAATTTCAACTCGTATCTTACTACACATTTTCCGGAATTCCACGTGACGTGTGTGTGGTTGATGAGGGAGAAGTGGCTGTGTCTCTACCTTCGGTAAAGAAGATCCAGTATCTGACTGCCACTGCCCCCATCAGACCGACCAGGACCATTACTACCAAGTATCTATGTACTGGACTGGCTGCCCTCAGCAAGGATAAGCTGATTATCTCTGGACACAATGATCTCGGTAACCGGAACTACTACTGGAGTATAGTGAACTCATCAGGGAAGGAAGAATACTATCTTGAGATTAACCAGAAGGGAGATAGTTACACTTATTTGGCCTTGAACAAGTCGAAAACACGTCTCTACATGTCATGTAAGAAAATCAGCACAGTATACTGCTTTAGTCTGGATGGACACCTGTACTTCACGTACAAGGACGACCGACTGTCATCACCATGGGGGATCGATCTTGACAGAGATGGATATGTCTATGTGGTGGGATGGGGATCCAGTAATCTTCACCAACTGTCACCGGATGGACTACTATTACAAGTCATCACGTCTGGAATATCAACGAATCCTCAGAAGATTGCCTTTCACAGAAATGGTTCAACGTTTCTTCTTACAAACTATAATGGGCAGAATAAAATTCACATGTTTCAGTTAAAGTGATGGCACATATTAACTAGTATATCCATGCTACATATTAACTAGTGTATCCATGTCACATATTAACCAGTGTATCCATATCACAAATTAACTAGTGTATCCATGCCACATATTAACTAGTGTATCCATGTCACATATTAACTAGTGTATCCATGCCACGTATTAACTAGTGTATCAATGTCACATATTAACTAGTGTATCCATATCACATATTAACTAGTCTATCCATGCCACATATTAAGTAGTGTATCCATGCCACATATTGACTAGTGTACCCATGTCACATATTAACTAGTGTATCCATATCACATATTAACTAGTGTATTCATGTCACATATTAACTAGTGTATCCATATCACATATTAACTACTGTATCCATGTCACATATTAACTAGTATATCCATGCCACATATTAACTAGTGTATCAATGTCACATATTAACTAGTGTATCCATATCATATATTAACTAGTGTATCCATGTCACATATTAACTAGTGAATCCATGCCACATATTAACTAGTGTATCCATGTCACATATTAACTAGTGTATCAATATCACATATTAACTAATCTATCCATGCCACATATTAAGTAGTGTGTCCATGCCACATATTGACTAGTGTACCGATGTCACATATTAACTAGTGTATCCATGTCACATATTAACTAGTGTATCCATGCCACATATTAACTAGTGTATCAATGTCACATATTAACTAGTGTATCCATATCACATATTAACTAGTCTATCCATGCCACATATTAAGTAGTGTATCCATGCCACATATTGACTAGTGTATCCATGTCACATATTAACTAGTGTATCCATATCACATATTAACTAGTGTATCCATGTCACATATTAACTAGTGTATCCATGTCACATATTAACTAGTATATCCATGTCACATATTAACTAGTATATCCATGCCACATATTAACTAGTGTATCAATGTCACATATTAACTAGTGTATCCATATCACATATTAACTAGTGTATCCATATCACATATTAACTAGTGTATCCATATCACATATTAACTAGTATATCCATGCCACATATTAACTAGTGTATCAATGTCACATATTAACTAGTGTATCCATATCACATATTAACTACTGTATCCATGTCACATATTAACTAGCGTATCCATGCCACATATTAACTAGTGTATCAATGTCACATATTAACTAGTGTATCCATATCACATATTAACTAATCTATCCATGCCACATATTAAGTAGTGTATCCATGCCACATATTAACTAGTGTATCCATGTCACATATTAACTAGTGTATCCATGCCACATATTAACTAGTGTATCAATGTCACATATTAACTAGTGTATCCATATCACATATTAACTAGTCTATCCATGCCACATATTAAGTAGTGTATCCATGCCACATATTGACTAGTGTACCCATGTCACATATTAACTAGTGTATCCATATCACATATTAACTAGTGTATTCATGTCACATATTAACTAGTATATCGATGCCACATATTAACTAGTGTATCAATGTCACATATTAACTAGTGTATCCATATCACATATTAACTAGTGTATCCATGTCACATATTAACTAGTGTATCCATATCACATATTAACTAGTGTATCCACGTCACATATTAACTAGTATATCCATGCCACATATTAACTAGTGTATCAATGTCACATATTAACTAGTGTATCCATATCACATATTAACTAGTGTATCCATGTCACATATTAACTAGTGTATCCATATCACATATTAACTAGTCTATCCATGCCACATATTAAGTAGTGTATCCATGCCACATATTGACTAGTGTACCCATGTCATATATTAACTAGTGTATCCATATCACATATTAACTAGTGTATTCATGTCACATATTAACTAGTATATCCATGCCACATATTAACTAGTGTATCAATGTCACATATTAACTAGTGTATCCATATCACATATTAACTAGTGTATCCATGTCACATATTAACTAGTGTATCCATATCACATATTAACTAGTGTATCCATATCACATATTAACTAGTATATCCATGCCACATATTAACTAGTGTATCAATGTCACATATTAACTAGTGTATCCATATCACATATTAACTAGTGTATCCATGTCACATATTAACTAGTGGATCCATATCACATATTAACTAGTGTATCCATGTCACATATTAACTAGTATATCCATGCCACATATTAACTAATATATCCATGCAACATATTAACTAATGTATCCATGCCATTCAAACTGAATGATTAAAGTAAACAATAAATTGTGCTCAATTGTTTGTTCTAAAGGTAGCGATAAATAAAATACTTCATGAAAGGACAGAATGTAACCTGTTAATAAGTAATAATTTTGGGTCATTATATTCCTGAACAATATATAATTTTGAAATTACTCAATATTTTAATTTTTTTATCCTACTATGGATTATTTGCAATTAAAATGTAGAAGTTATTGTGCTGACACTCAAAGCTCAATTGCAACTAAAAACAACGAAAAGAAATCAATTTTTCACACACAAATGAAAACTATCTTATGCATACCCAACAAAGACTGGTATGCAAGAAATATAACGATACATACCCAACCCAGATTGGTATAGAAAATAAGTAATGATACATACCCAACCTAGGCTAGTACACAAGATAAGTAATACATAACTAACTTAGGCTGGTACACAAATTAAGTAATGATACACACCCAACTCAGACTGGTAAACAAGATGAGTACTGACACATACCCAAGCCAGCTAGTATGCAAGAAAAGTACTGATATATACCCAACCTAGACTCATATGCAAGATGAGTAGATACATACCCAACCCAGATTGGTATGCCAGAAAAGTCACGATAGATACCCATCCTAGACTGGTATTCAATATAAGTACTGACATATACCCAATCCAAACCGGTATGCAAGAAAAGTACTGTCACATACCCAGCCCAGACTGGTATACAAGATAATTACTGACACATACCCAAACCAGCCTGGAATGCAAGAACAGTACTGATACATACCCAATCCAGACTGGTATGAAAGAAAGGTACTGTCACATACCCTAGCTAGACTGGTATACAAGATAAGTAACAGTACATTGATTTCAGATGAAATGGGATTGGAATTGTTGGTATAATCAGATAAATTCTTTAGTAGCAGATATGGTATATGGGAACTTTTCGAATGGAAAAATTGTTACGAACGTAAGAGGTTGGAAACTTTTGTGAGTTTATTTTTCACCATTTCGACAGTTCGTTGCAGGACATATTTTATTACAGCACCTCATCAGTTTTCTACTTGACCGCAATGCTTGCAAAATTAAAACCAGGATGAATTTTCCCTCTATATAATATTTGTTCTGCCCTTGAATAAACATATTCTTTCCCATTCTCTCTGCATAACGGGACAGAATTAGATTTATTTCTTTATTTAATCAAAGATCAGTGAAAATCGGTTGATCCGGTTACTCATTTCCAAAGAAGATATCAAAATTTGGACAACTCTCTCTCTCTCTCTCTCTCTCTCTCTCTCTCTCTCTCTCGTAACACTTGATACCTACTTAAGTATTTAACCTGGATTTATTACTAGCCAGAAAAATGCCAACGCTGAGAGAGAAATGGAAGCCACTGGTTACATGTCTAACATGGGTATTTATGTGATGATTTTATATCATCCAAGCGTTGGATCCTATCTGTAAAGACCGGCTGTATAGGTCAGCTGGATCCCTGTCGGTAAAGACTGGCTGTAAATGGGAAAAAAGTACGGAAGAACTGGATACATTAATTTCTAATTTTAATTGCCCTAGATCAATGTCTGAACGTTTCTCCTCCAAAACAAATTATTTATTCACCACTATTGTCAAATTTGCTTACGTGGAATGATATATACCGTTGTAAATGATTATTCTGAGATAGTTGTTCTATTCCAATTTTCTTATTTTTTGTTGTTGCTTACAAACTGAAACATTTGTAACTAGTATATCCAGAACATTCAAACTGGATGCTTAAAGTATATGAGAAAGTTTAATCAATAGTTCGTTACAAAGGTAATGATAAATGAATTCTTCATGATTAAACAGAATGTAGTCTCTGTTATATAATACTTTTGAGTCGTTAAGGTCATGAACATTATATTATTTGCAAATTTCTTACTATCTGAATTTATTTGATCCCACTGTATTATTTGCAATTAAACTGTATGATATGTAATTGTACTCAAATTTAAAGCTCTATTGCAAATAAAAATAATTTTAAAAAATTTAAATTTAATTTCTCTGTCTCCAAGGGAAATTATCTTCCACATACGCTACCTACATAGGTTTAAGTAATAATACCAGTTATATCTCAATAAATGTGGTTAGAATTGTTGATATAATCAGATAAATTCTTTAGGGGTAAATACGTTAGATGGGAACGTTTCGGGTGTTAACATTGTTGAGAGTTTACGAGGTTGGAAAGATTTTGCGAGTTTAGTTTTCCATCTAAATTTCTGCCGTTTTCGACCTGATCGGAAAGGCTTCAAATCTAAAATCAAGAGAAATTTAGCTTTTATACAATATTTATTCTATGAAATAAACATTTTCACACTATCTCCGCAAAAAGATAACGGAACAGAATGATATTTATTTATTTATTTATTTATTTATTTATTCAGAGATCCATTAAAATACATAACTCTAGGCATCATCTTTCAATGACAATATCAAATGCTCTCTCTCGCTCTCTCTCTCTCTCTCGTAACAACTGACAGCCAAGTACTTGGTCTGGATTGATCACTAGCGAGAAAAATGCCAACGCTTTGCGTGTAGTAACATGTCGGGTGGCGACACTTGCTTGCTTACTATCCGAAACTAAGTAGTCTTCCGTAAAGAAATTAATTCTTCGTACATGTCCGTATGGACGAAAAGGAAGTAAATTCAAGTCAGTCAGTCAGTCAGTATATCTAAGCATTCGTGACCCTTGTGAAATGTACATGGACGTGCTGGAGAGCTCTAGCAAGCCAATAACCAGGAGCAGCAGACAGAGGAAGACGAGAGAGAGAGAGAGAGAGAGAGAGAGAGAGAGCAGCCAGATCAACACAGCCATCTGGCCTTAGGTCACAATTAATAGTTCCGGTTCAGTAACAACGAATGTAGTCCCAGTCTATTTTTAGATCATTTTTTCCTGTCTCCGTTTGGTGGTGATACAAGAGTTAGATTTAGGCATTCTTGGTAAGGATTTAAAGGCAATTGTTTATTCTTTAGAATATGAGCTTATGGTATGGTTGTCTGTGTGTATTTCGGCGACAGTGCACAGTGAGTAATAAGGCCTTGGTGATGATCCGGAAGTGAAATCTGTGTTCCATTGCATGGTGTTTTGTTTACAATTCAGCCTCTCAAAAAATGCAGGTCAACCCCTGACAAGAACTTCACCGTAAAGTCATCTTTGAAGGTATTTTAGATTGACATATGATTTGTATTGATTGTCACACAGTGGAAAGTTCAGTACTGAGAAACAAATGTAGAGAATATATAGTAAAATTAATTGTGTTCTATGGCCTGTCAGTGCAGTATTTGAGTAAAGTTTAAACTGGTATAAAATCTTTATTATTAATGATAGAGGCATGAAATTTTAATATGTTATGTATATTGACTTTAAAAATATAAGAATGAAATTAAAAATAAAAAATTGATTTTTATTTTAAAAATTTAAATGAAATTTAAAAAAAAAATTAAAAAATAAAATTTTTCCACCAAAAATGCACATATATAATATTTATTGGGAATGATATTAAATGATATCAGCATGTATATAATCCTACACCATATACAAGCTCAAATGATGGATATTTGTCAAATTTTATCAGAGAAAATATCTTTGTAAGTCAAAAAGAGACCTTCATTTAAAATACATGAAGACAAAATTCTATTTTGTATTGTACCTTTAGGTCATTGAAACTATTTATTTGGGGTCCAAGCAGTTAATTTATGTGTTTATGATGGGGTGACTTCCTGAGTAACACATATCTGCTTGTATAGCTATCAGTAATTGTTTATAAACATAGTTATAGGGTATTTAGTGAGAGGACAGAGATGAAGACTTTATACTAGAACCTGCTCAAGTTCTCTACAAAATCATATTAAGCTGTCAGAGAATGAAATACAGGTCAAAGGGATAAAATATTCTTTCCCCAGGTATATTTACCCTTGCATGTAAGAAAACAGCAAAAAGATGTAAGTTGAACACAGAATGCATTCCATTTTATTGTTCAGTTTCTTTAAGATATTGATTGATGTAGTGCGGCATTGTGGCCTAGATGATATTATGGGAATTCTAATGATCCATTTTACTTTATGCATTATTAATTACTAATAATATTTGTTAACTGACACTCTAAAGATTACATAAGAAATATTCAAACAGATCATTTGAATTTAACTTTGTACAACTAATCTTAACATGGTTACGTAGCTGACATGAACAAATATGCATATATTTTAGAATGTTTGGGATCAAAAGTTGACATTCAGTACATCATATAGGCTGACATAGTACCTATAGTGAACCTGTAAGGCTCAGTTCTAGCTGTGTGCACTTCAAATATCCAAGATGTTATTTTCATCATGAACATGCCTCTGTATGGTAACATATTTCAATTTAGTACTTTGACAGAGTGCGGTATTGCAGCATCAGCTGATATCTGA
>JAECUM010015906.1:0-12390 GCA_016617855.1 Megalonaias nervosa | reverse complement strand
TTTGAAGTCCCCGGGGTTGAGTATTAGGGGGAGTCTTCGAGATCCATAAAAGACAAAATACACACTCTCACAATTCCACCAGGTGGAGGGTGCACTTTTGCACTCCCCGGTGTTGTGCATTCGGGGGAATCATCGAAATCCATCACAGACAGAATACACTCTCCCACCGTACCACCACGTGGTGGGTGTACTTTTTCACTCCCCGGGCGTGTGTATGGGGGTGGATTCTTCGAAATCGATAACAGGCAAAATACACTCTCCCAAAATACCACCACGTGGTGGGTGTAGTTTTGCACTCCCCGGGGTTGTGTATGGGGGTAGTCTTCGACATTCATAACAGACAAAATACACTCTCCCACCATACCATCACGTGGTGGGTGTACTTTTGCACACCCATGGGGTTGTGCATGGAGAGGAATGTTCGAAATCCATAACAGACAATATACACTCTCCCACCATACCACCACGTGGTGGGTGTACTTTTGCGCTCCCATGGGTTGTGTATGGGGGTGAGTCTTCGAAATCCATATCAGACAACATACACTCTCCCACCATACCACCACGTGGTGGGTGTACTATTGCACTCCCCGGGGTTATGTATGGGGGGGTTATCTTCGAAATCCATAACAGAGAAAATACACTCTCCCACCATACCACCACGTGGTGGGTGTACTTTAGCACTCCCCGGGGTTGTGTATGGGGGGAGTCTTCGAAATCCATAACAGACAAAATACACTCTCCCACCATACCACGACGTGGTGGTTGTACTTTTGCACTCCCCGGGGTTCTGTATGGGGGGAGTCTTCGAAATCCATAACAGACAAAATACACTCTCCGACCATACGACCACGCGGTGGGTGTACTTTTGGACTCCTTGACGTTGCTTACAGGGGGAGTCTTCGAAATCGATAACAGACAAAATAAACTCTCCCACCATACCACCACGTGGTGGGTGTACTTTTGCAGTCCCCGGGGTTATGTATGGGGGGTGGGAATCTTCGAAATCCATAACTGACAAAATACACTCTCCCACAATGCAACAACGTGGAGGGTGTACATTTGCGCACCCCGAGGTTGTGTATCGGGTGAATCTTCTAAATCCATAACATACAAAATACACTCTCCCACGATACCACCACGTGGTGGGTGTACTTTTGATGTGTCCTGGGTTGTGTATGGGAGGGGAGCATTCGAAATCCATAACAGTCAAAACACTCTCCCACCATACCACCACGAGGTGGGTGTACTTTTGCACTCCCCTGGGTTGTGTATTTGGGGTAATCTTCGAAATCAATAACAGACAGAATACACTTTCCCACCATACCACCACGTGGTGGGTGTACTTTTACAGTCTCCGGGTTATGTATGGGGGGGGGGGCGATCTTCGAAATCCATAACTGACAGAATACACTCTCCCACAATGCAACAACCTGGTGGGTGTACCTTTGCACTCGCCGAGGTTGTGTATCGGGTGAATCCTCGAAATCCATAACAGACAAAATACACTCTCCGACCAAACGACCACGCGGTGGGTGTACTTTTGCACTCCTTGACGTTGTGTATAGGGGGAGTCGTCGAAATCCATCGCAGACAAAATATACTCTCCCACCATACCACCACGTGGTGGGTGTACTTTTGCACTGTACGGGGTTGTGTATGGGGGGGGGAGTCTTCGAAATCCATAACAGACGAAACACACTCTCCCACCATACCACCACGTGGTGGTTGTACTTTTGCTCACCCCGGGATTGTGTATGGGGGGGAATCTTCGAAATCCATAACAGACAACATACACTCTCCCAACATACCACCACGTGGTTTGTGTACTTTTGCACTCCCCGGGCTTGTGTCTGGGGGTGGAGTCTTCGAAATCGATAACAGGCAAAATACACTCTCCCACAATACCACCACGTGGTGGGTTTAGTTTTGCACTCCCGGGGGTTGTGTATGGGGGTAGTCTTCGAAATTCATAACAGACAAAATACCCTCTCCGACCATACCCCCACGTGGTGGGTGTACTTTTGCACTCCTCGGGGTTGTGTCTTGGGGGGAGTCTCCGAAATCCATAACAGACAAAACACACTCTCCCAAAACACCACCACGTGGTGGGTGTACTTTTGCACTCCCATGGGTTGTGTATGGGGGGAAGTCTTCGAAATCCATAACAGACAAAATACACTCTCCCACCATACAACCACGTGGTGGGTGTACTTTTGCACACCCCGGGGTTCTGTATGGGGGGAGTCTTCGAAATCCATAACAGACAAAATACACTCTCCGACCATAGGACCACGCGGTGGGTGTACTTTTGGACTCCTTGACGTTGTGTACACGGGGAGTCTTCGAAATAGATAACAGAAAAAATACACTCTCCCACCATACCACCACGTGGTGGGAGTACTTTTGCAGTCCCCGGGGTTATGTTTGGGGGGGGGGGGGGAAATTCGAAATCCATAACTGACAAAATACAGTCTCCCACAATGCAACAACGTCGTGGGTGTAGATTTGCACTCGCCGAGGTTGTGTATAGGGTGAATCTTCTAAATCCATAACAGACAGAACACTCTCCCACCATACCACCACGTGGTGGGTGTACTTTTGCACTCCCCGGGGTTGTGTATTTGGGGGAATCTTCGCAATCAATAACAGACAAAATACACTATCCCACCATACCACCACGTCGTGGGTGTGCTTTTGCACACCACGGGATTGTGTATGGGGGGGAATCTTCGAAATCCATAACAGACAACATACACTCTCCCAACATACCACCACGTGGTTTGTGTACTTCTGCACTACCCGGGGTTGTCTATTAGAGGGAGTGTTCGAAATCCATAAGAGACAAAATACACTCTCCCACCATACCACCACGTGCTGGGTGTTCTTTTGCACTCCCCGGGGTTGTGTATGGGGTGTGTGATCGAAATCCATAACAGACAAAATACACTCTCGAACCGTACCACCACGTGGAGGGTGTACTTTTGCACTGCCCGGGGATCTGTATAAGGGGGAATCATCGAGATACATAAGAGACAAAATACACTCTCCCACCATACCACGACGTGGTGGGTGTACTTTTGCACTCCCCGGGGTTGTGTATGGGGGTGAGTCTTCGAAATCCATATCAGACAACATACACTCTCCCACCATACCACCACGTGGTGGGTGTACTATTGCACTCCCCGGGGTTATGTATGGGGGGGTTATCTTCGAAATCCATAACAGAGAAAATACACTCTCCCACCATACCACCACGTGGTGGGTGTACTTTAGCACTCCCCGGGGTTGTGTATGGGGGGAGTCTTCGAAATCCATAACAGACAAAATACACTCTCCCACCATACCACGACGTGGTGGTTGTACTTTTGCACTCCCCGGGGTTCTGTATGGGGGGAGTCTTCGAAATCCATAACAGACAAAATACACTCTCCGACCATACGACCACGCGGTGGGTGTACTTTTGGACTCCTTGACGTTGTTTACAGGGAGAGTCTTCGAAATCGATAACAGACAAAATAAACTCTCCCACCATACCACAACGTGGTGGGTGTACTCTTGCACTCCCCGGGGTTCTGTATGCGGAGAAATCTTCGAAATCCATAACAGACAAAATACACTCTCCCACCATACCACCACGTGCTGGGTGTACTTTTGCACTCCCCGGGGTTGTGTATGGGGTGTGTGATCGAAATCCATAACAGACAAAATACACTCTCGATCCGTACCACCACGTGGAGGGTGTACTTTTGCACTGCCCGGGGATTTGTATAAGGGGGAATCATCGAGATACATAAGAGACAAAATACACTCTCCCACCATACCACCACGTGGTGGGTGTACTGTTGCACTCCCCGTGGTTGTGCATGGGGGGGGAGTCCTCGAAATCCATAACAGACAAAATACACTCTCGCACCATGCCACCACATGGTGGGTGTACTTTTGCACTCCCCGGGGTAGTGTACGCAGGGGATTTTTCCAAATCCATAACGGACAAAATACACTCTCCCACCATACCACCAAATGGTGTGTGTACATATGCCCTACCAGGGGTTGTGAAAGGGGGGAATCATCGAAATCCATAACAGTCAAAATACACTCTCCCACCATACCACCACGTGGAGGGTGTACTTTTCCACTCCCCGGGGTTGTGTATGGGGGGGGTGTCTTCGAAATCCATAACAGACACTATACACTCTCCCACCATACCACCATGTGGTGGGTGAACTTTTGAACTCCCTGTGGTTGTGTATGAGGGGGAGACGTCGAAATCAATCACAGACAAAATACACTCTCCCACCATACCACCACGTGGTGGGTGTACTTTTGCACTCCCCGGGGTTCTGTATAGGGTGGAATCCTCGAGATCCATAGCACAAAATACACTCTCCCCCCATACCACCACGTGGTGGGTGTGCTGTTGCACACTCTCCGGTTGTGTATGGGGGAGGAATCTTCGATATCCATAACAGACAAAATACACTCTTCCACCATACCACCACGGCGGCTTTGCACCTTGGAACTCCCCTGGGTTGTGTATGGGGGGAGAGTCTTCAAAATCCATAACATACAAAATACACTGTCCCACCATACCACCACGTGGTGAGTGTACTTCTGCACTCCCCGATGTTGTTTAAGGGGGGGAATCTTCGAAATCCATCACAGGCAAAATACACTCTCCCACCATACCACCACGGGGTGGGTGTACTTTTGCTCTGCCTGGGGTTGTGTATGGGGGGGAATCCTCGAAATCCATAACAGATAAAATAAACTCTAAAACCATACCACCACGTCGTGGGTGTACTTTTGCACTCCCCGGGGTAGTTTATTAGGGGGAGTCTTCGAAATCGGTAACAGACAAAATACACTCTCCAACCATACCACCACGTGGTGGGTGTACTTTTGCACTCCCCAGGGTTTTGTGTACGGGGGAATCTTCGAAATCCATAACAGACAAAAAGGCACGTCCCACCATCCCACCACGTGATGGATGTACTTTTCCAATCCCCGGGGTTGTGTATGGCGGGGAATCCTTGAAATCCATAACAGACAAAATATACTCTACAACCACACCACCACGTGGTGGGTGTACTTTTGCACTACCCCGGTTTTGTGTATGGGGGGGGCATCTTCGAAATCCATAACAGACAAATACAATCTCCCACCATACCACCACGTGGCGGGTGTACTTTTGCACTCCCCGGGGTTGTGTATTCGGGGGAATCTTCGAAATCCATAACAGACAAAATACACTCTCCCACCATACCACCACGTGGTGGATGTACTTTTGCGCTCCGCGGGGTTGTGTATTCGGGGGAGTCTTCGAAATCCATAACAGACAAAATACATTCTCTTACCATACCACCACGTGGTGGGTGTTCTTTTGCACTCCCTGGGGTTGTGTATGGGGGGGAGTCTTCGAAATCCATAACAGACAAAACACACTCGCCCACCATACCACCACGTGGTGGATGTACTTTTGCACTCCCATGGGTTGTGTATGGGGAGAGTCTTCGAAATCCATAACAGACAAAATCCACTCTCCCACCATACCACCACGTGGTGGGTGTCCATTTGCACTCCACGGGCTTGTGTATGGGGGTGGAGTCTTCGACCTCCATAACAGACAAAATACACTCTCCGACCAAACCACCACGTGGTGGGTGTACTTGTGCACTCCCCGGGGTTGTGTATGGAGGGGAGTCTTCGAAATCCATAACAGAGAAAACACACTCTCCCACCATACCACCACGTGGTGGGTGTACTATTGCACTCCCCGGGGTTGTGTATGGGGGGAATCTTCGAAATCCATCACAGAGACAATGCACTCTCCCACCGTACCACCACGTGGTGGGTGTACTTTTGCACTCCCCGGGGTTGTGTATGGGGGGAATCTTCGAAATCGATAACATACAAAATACACTCTCCCACAATACCACCACGTGGTGGGTGTTCTTTTGCACTCCCCGGGTTTGTGTATGGGGGGGAGTCGTTGAAATCCATAACAGACAAAATACACTCTCCCACCATACCACCACGTGGTGGGTGTACTTTTGCACACCCCGGGATTGTGTATGGGGGGGGAATCGTCGAAATCCATAACAGACAACATACACTCTCCCAACATACCACCACGTGGTGGGTGTACTTTTGCTCTATCCGGGGTTGCGTATTAGGGGGAGTCTTCGAAATCCATAAGAGACAAAATTCACTCTCCCACCATACCAACACTACGTGGGTGTACTTTTGCACTCCCCGGTGTTGTGTATTCCGGGGAATCATCGAAATCCATCACAGACAGAATACACTCTCCCACCATAAAACCATTTGGTGGGTGTTCTTTTGCACTCCCCTTGGTTGTGCATCGGGGGAGTCTTAGAGATCCATAACAGACAAAATATACTCTCCAACCATACCACCACGTGGTGGGAGTCCTTTTGCACTCCACGGGCTTGTGTATATGGGTGGAGTCTTCCACCTCCATAGCAGACAAAATACACTCTCCGACCAAACCACCACGTGGTGGGTGTACTTTTGCACTGCCCGGGGATGTGTATGGAGGGGAGTCTTTGAAATCCATAACAGAGAAAACACACTCTCCCACCATACCACCACGTAGTGGGTGTACTTTTGCACTCCCTAGGGTTGTGTATGGGGGGGGGAGTCTTCGAAACCCATAACAGAGAAAACACACTCTCCCACCATACAACCACGTGGTGGGTGTACTATTCCACTCCTCGGGGTTGTGTATGGGGGGAATCTTCGAAATCCATAACAGAGAATATACACTCTCCCACCATACCACCACGTGGTGGGTGTACTTTTGCACTCCCCGGGGTTCTGTATGGGGGGAGTCTTTGAAATCCATAACAGACAAAATACACTCTCCGACCAATCGACCATGCGGTGGGTGTACTTTTCCACTCCTTGACGTTGTGTACAGGGGGAGTCTTTGAAATCGATAACAGACAAAATACACTCTCCCACCATACCACCACGTGGTGGGTGTACTTTTGCAGTCCCCGGGGTTATGTATGGGGGGGGTGGGAATCTTCGAAATCCATAACTGACAAAATACACTCTCCCACAATGCAACAACGTGGTGGGTGTACATTTGCACTCCCCGAGGTTGTGTATCGGGTGAATCTTCTAAATCCATAACATACAAAATACACTCCCACCATACCAGCACGTGGTGGGTGTACTTTTGAAGTGTCACGGGTTGTGTATGGGGGGGGGGAGACTTCGAAATCCATAACAGACAAAACATACTCTCCCACCATACCACCACGTGGTGGGTGGACTTTTGCACTCCCCGGGGTTGTGTATTTGGGGTAATCTTCGAAATCAATAACAGACAAAATACACTCTCTTCCACCATTCCACCACGTGGTGGGTGTACTTTTGCACAACCCGGGATTGTGTAGGGGGGGGGGAATCTTCGAAATCCATAACAGACAACATACACTCTCCCAACATACCACCACGTGGTTTGTGTACTTTTGCACTACCCGGGTTTGTGTATTAGGGGGAGTCTACGAAATCCATAAGAGACAAAATACACTCTCCCACCATACCACCACGTCGTGGGTGTACTTTTGCACTCCCCGGTGTTGTCATTCGGGGGACTTATCGAAATCCATCACAGACAGAATACACTCTCCCAACATACCTACACTTGGTCGGTGTTCTTTTGCACTCCCCGGAGCTGTGCATGGGGGGAGTCTTCGAGAAGCATAACAGACAAAATACACTCTCCCAACATACCACCACGTGGTGGGTGTACTTTTGCTCTACCCGGGGTTGCGTATTAGGGGGAGTCTTCGAAATCCATAAGAGACAAAATTCACTCTCCCACCATACCACCACTTCGTGGGTGTACTTTTGCACTCCCCGGTGTTGTGTATTCCGGGGAATCATCGAAATCCATCACAGACAGAATACACTCTCCCACCATAAAACCACTTGGTGGGTGTTCTTTTGCACTCCCCTTGGTTGTGCATGGGGGCAGTCTTAGAGATCCATAACAGACAAAATATACTCTCCAACCATACCACCACGTGGTGGGAGTCCTTTTGCAGTCCACGGGCTTGTGTATGGGGGTGGAGCCTTCGAAATCCATAACAGACAAAATACACTCTCCCACCATACCACCACGTGATGGGTGTCCTTTTCCACTCCCCAGGTTGTGTATGGGGGGTGTGATCGAAATACAGACAAAATACAATTTCGAACCGTACCACCACGTCTTGGAGGTACTTTTGCACTCCCCGGGGTTCTGTATAGGGGGAATAATCGAGATCCATTAGAGACAAAATACACTCTCCCACCATACCACCACGTGGTGGGTGTACTTTTGCACTCCCCGGGTTTGTGCATGTGGGGGAATCCTCGAAATCCATAACAGACAAAATACACTCTCGCACCATTCCACCACATGGTGGTTGTACTTTTGCACTCCCCGGGGTTCTGTATGCGGGGGAGTTTTCGAAATCCATAACGGACAAAATACACTCTCCCACCATACCACCAAATGGTGTGTGTACCTCTGCACTCCCCGGGGTTGTGTATGAGGGGAATATTCGAAATCCATAACAGACAAAATACACTCTCCCACCATACCACCATGTGGTTTCTGTACTTTTGAACTCCCTGTGGTTGTGTATGTGGGGGAGACCTCGAAATCAATAACAGACAAAATACACTCTCCCACCATACCACCACGTGGTGGGTGTCCTTTTCCACTCCCCAGGTTGTGTATAGGGGGGGTGTCTTCGAAATCCATAACAGACAAAATACACTCTCCCACCATACCACCACGTGGTGGGTGTACTTTTGCACTCCCCGGGTTTGTGCATGGGGGGGAGTCTTCGAAATCCATAACAGACAAAATACACTCTCCCACCATACCACCACGTGGTGGGTGGTCTTTTGGATTCCCCGGGGTTGTGTATTAGGGGGAGTCTTCGAAATCCATAACGGACAAAATACACTCTCCCACAATACCACCAGGTGGTGGGTGTACTTTTGCACTCCCCGGGGTTGTGTATTCTGGGGAATCATCGAAATCCATCACAGACAGAATACACTCTCCCACCATACCACCACGTGGTGGGTGTCTTTTTGCACTCCCCGAGCTTGTGTATGGGGGTTGAGTCTTCGAAACCGATAACAGCCAAAATACACTCTCCCACAATGCCACCACGTGGTGGGTGTACTTTTGCACTCCCAGGGGATTTGCATGGGGAGGAATCTTCGAAATCCATAACAGACAAAATACACTCTCGCACCATACCACCACGTGGTGGGTGTACTTTTGCACTCCCATGAGTTTTGTATGGGGGTAGTCTTCGAAATCCATAACAGACAAAATTCACTCTCGCACCATACCATCACGTGGTGGGTGTACTTTTGCACTCCCATGGGGTTGTGCATGGAGAGTGTCCTTTTCAACTCCTTGACGTTGTGTTCAGGGGGAGTCTTCGAAATCGATAACAGACAAAATACACTCTCGCACCATAGCACCAAGTGGTGGGTGTACTTTTGCAGTCCCCGGGGTTTTGTTGGGGGGGGGAATCTTCGAAATCCATCACTGACAAAATACACTCTCCCACAATGCAAGAACGTGGTGGGTGTACATTTGCACTCCCCGAGGTTGTGTATCGGGTGAATCTTCTAAATCCAGAACATACAAAACACACTCTCCCACCATACCACCACGTGGTGGGTGTACTTTTGAAGTGTCCGGGGTAGTGGATGGGGGGGGGGAGTCTTCGAAATCCATAACAGACAACATACACTCTCCCAATATACCACCACGTGGTTTGTGTACTTTTGCACTCCCCGTGGTTGTGTATTAGGGGGAGTCTTCGAAATCCATAGGAGACACAATACACTCTCCCACCATACCACCACGTGGTGGGTTTCCTTTTCCACTCCACGGGCTTGTGTATGGGGGTGGAGTCTTCGAAATCTATAACAGACAAAATACATTCTCCCACCATACCACCACGCTATGGGTGTACATTTGCACTCCCCGGGGTTGTGTATCGGGGGGAATCTGCGAAATCCATAACAGACAAAATACACTCTCCCACCATACCCCCACGTGGTGGGTGTAGTCTGGCACTCTCCGGGGTTCTGTATCCGGGGAAATCTTCGAAATCCATAACAGACAAGACACACTCTCCCACCATTGCACCACGTGTTTCGTGTACTTTGGCACCGGGGTTGTGTATGGGGGTGTGATCGAAATCCATAACAGACAAAAGACACTCTCGAACCGTACCACCACGTTTTGGGTGTACTTTTGCACTCCCCGGGGTTCTGTATAGGGGGGAATCATCGAAATCCATCAGAGACAAAATACACTCTCCCACCATACCACCACGTGGTGGGTGTACTTTTGCACTCCCCGGGGTTGTGCATTGGGGGGAGTCCTCGAAATCCATAACAGAGAAAATACACTCTCGCACCATGCCAACACATGGTGGGTGTACTTTTGCACTCCCCGGGGTTGTGTATGGGGGGAATCATCGAAATCCATAACAGACAAAATACACTCTCCCACCATACCACCACGTGGTGGGTGTACTTTTGCACTCCCCGGGGTTGTGTATGGGGGGGAGTCTTCGAAATCCATAACAGACAAAATACACTCTCCCACCATACCACCATGTGGTGGGTGCACCTTTGAACTCCCTGTGGTTGTGTATGTGGGGGAGACCTCGAAATCATTAACAGACAAGATACACTCTCCGACCATACCACCACGTGGTGGGAGTCCTTTTCCACTCCCCAAGGTGTGTATGGGGGGGTGTCTTCGAAATCCATAACAGACAAAATACACTCTCCCACCAGACCACCACGTGGTGGGTGTACTTTTGCACTCCCCGGGTTTGTGTGTGCTGGGGAGTCTTCGAAATCCATAACAGACAAAATACACTCTCCCACCTTACCGCCATGTGGTGGGTGTAATTTTGCACTCAACGGGGTTGTGTATTCGGGGGAATCTTCGAAATCCATAACAGACAAAATACACTCTCCCACCATACCACCACGTGGTCGGTGCTCTTTTGAAGTCCCCGGGGTTGAGTATTAGGGGGAGTCTTCGAAATCCATAAAAGACAAAATACACACTCCCACAATTCCACCAGGTGGAGGGTGTACTTTTGCACTCCCCGGTGTTGTGCATTCGGGGGAATCATCGAAATCCATCACAGACAGAATACACTCTCCCACCGTACCACCACGTGGTGGGTGTACTTTTTCACTCCCCGGGCGTGTGTATGGGGGTGGATTCTTCGAAATCGATAACAGGCAAAATACACTCTCCCAAAATACCACCACGTGGTGGGTGTAGTTTTGCACTCCCCGGGGTTGTGTATGGGGGTAGTCTTCGACATTCATAACAGACAAAATACACTCTCCCACCATACCATCACGTGGTGGGTGTACTTTTGCACACCCATGGGGTTGTGCATGGAGAGGAATGTTCGAAATCCATAACAGACAATATACACTCTCCCACCATACCACCACGTGGTGGGTGTACTTTTGCGCTCCCATGGGTTGTGTATGGGGGTGAGTCTTCGAAATCCATATCAGACAACATACACTCTCCCACCATACCACCACGTGGTGGGTGTACTATTGCACTCCCCGGGGTTATGTATGGGGGGGTTATCTTCGAAATCCATAACAGAGAAAATACACTCTCCCACCATACCACCACGTGGTGGGTGTACTTTAGCACTCCCCGGGGTTGTGTATGGGGGGAGTCTTCGAAATCCATAACAGACAAAATACACTCTCCCACCATACCACGACGTGGTGGTTGTACTTTTGCACTCCCCGGGGTTCTGTATGGGGGGAGTCTTCGAAATCCATAACAGACAAAATACACTCTCCGACCATACGACCACGCGGTGGGTGTACTTTTGGACTCCTTGACGTTGCTTACAGGGGGAGTCTTCGAAATCGATAACAGACAAAATAAACTCTCCCACCATACCACCACGTGGTGGGTGTACTTTTGCAGTCCCCGGGGTTATGTATGGGGGGTGGGAATCTTCGAAATCCATAACTGACAAAATACACTCTCCCACAATGCAACAACGTGGGGGTGTACATTTGCGCACCCCGAGGTTGTGTATCGGGTGAATCTTCTAAATCCATAACATACAAAATACACTCTCCCACGATACCACCACGTGGTGGGTGTACTTTTGATGTGTCCTGGGTTGTGTATGGGAGGGGAGCATTCGAAATCCATAACAGTCAAAACACTCTCCCACCATACCACCACGAGGTGGGTGTACTTTTGCACTCCCCTGGGTTGTGTATTTGGGGTAATCTTCGAAATCAATAACAGACAGAATACACTTTCCCACC
>JAECUM010015905.1:0-18050 GCA_016617855.1 Megalonaias nervosa | reverse complement strand
TACGTTGGGTTTCCCGATACTCGGGCTATGAAAAGATAAAAGTGTACAACTCAAATGATTGTAAATCGAGATGTATTGAGGAAATAATGCGGAAGAGTTCTGCTACTTACATGCGTTTGAAAAGACATGTAAGCTCCTAGCGGAAGGGAGAGTTCAAAATAAACTTTCTTATTTTATGAGCGCAGCTAGAACATAATCCAACATTTTACAGAAAGTAGCACGTTTGAATGTTGATGTGCGTATGTGATTGAGATGATTAAAAAGTTCTCTTTTGATTCTAGACAAATTAATCATAGTGAAGTGCTACAATTCGGTGTCTTCAGGCAATTTAGTGCCGGATTAAGGACATCCAGGGCCCTAATCACTGAAAATGTTATGGTACCCCCGCCCCCTTCTACAAAATGTGAAGCTTAACTCAAACCCTCCTCCCCCCCCCCAAAAAAAAGACGCCAATATTAAAAGTTAAAATGTTGGGAAAATACCAGTGTTGCCATCATTCCAAATAAAAATACTCGTACGTGTACAATGGTCATATATAATTCATCCATTTTTGTTAGCAACAATTAATTTAAATTATTTCTGATGCCCCTGTTGGGCTGGTGCCTTAAGCACGTGCTTAGTGTGCTTGATGGGTAATCCGGCATTGAGGCAGTTTAAAGTTTCTATTTTGTTTAATTCCAAACATCCGGGAGTAAGCCTAGATAAATTTAGAAATGCATGAGTCATTATTCTTTAAAACAGCCAACAAAGGAAAACATTCGTGCAGTAAATAAAAACCAATAACGTATGCAGTGATTACCGTATGGTTCAGTGCACTGGTTCTATAAGACCATAATTCTGCAGTACTGAGGTTGGTGTCATAGTAATCCGGTAAAGAATTTACAACGTGGCTGGATAGCAACGTTTTGATTCATATTAAAATAAATCAGTATCTTCATATAGAATTAAGGCGGAAGTTTCACAACCGGCTTGATTTTGTTTGTTGTACATGTTTATCCTTCTTTACCAATGTCAGAAAGCTCCAAATACGGTGTTTGATTTCAGAGTTCAGTTTCGGTTCTCAGACACGTTGGTTACTGCCGATATTTTTGTCCCGTGTTGTTCCTGTTGATCTCACATTTGTCTCAGTGCAGCCATGACTCATCGTACGACGTACATGCATTTTTCTGAGTGGTAATTTTAATAGACCACAATGACCTACTTGTTACACTTACAAAAGAAGCACCCAGTTGTGTCCCATCGAATGCATAGTTGGCATGATCACACACTCTTCAATAAGCATACCACCTCTGAAGTAATCTAAACAGATCTTCAAATGGAAAAATGCCACTAAATGATCTGAAATCAATGTATTGCTTTTCGATAGTGCTAGTATGGTGTTATGGTTTGGTGCATTCTGAAAATCAGCGCTCGTGGCCCTAACTTTGTGTATGTCTTTTCATGGCTACATTCGACTTTGTTAGTCGTTAATAACTTTGGCCACGAAATGCGATTGGCATTATTAAAATGATCCGCATAATATCCTGGTGTGAGAACAAAATATAATGATACTAAAAAGAGTAAGTACTCACTGTAAAGTCTCAAGTTTAAATTTATATTGCATATTGTCAGCGAAGGGTAATCACACCAAAGGTATATATTCATTTGCAAGTATTTGCGAACGGTCTGGGTCTGGAGATTATCATAATCACAGGTAAGCAAGTCATACCGGCAAAGAAATTTATGCAACAAAATTATTTGGTAGACGAAGCTTTTCTTTTTTCTTTCTTTCTTTGGGGTGTGTGTGTGCAATGTCCCTAAATTTCCAAAATACCCATCATGCTTGATAAGTTAATTTTATTGAGGTTCGTAAAAAGTATCTAGCACGTAAACCATCGCCAAGTTGTTGTTCTTGTTGCAGGTTTTAACGCCATTTTTCAGCACAGGATAGGCTATACATGGCGGCCAGTATAACTGGTAGAGGAAGAACCCCGGAAAACCCCGGGAAGAACCACCGACCCACGAGAAGCTACTGGCAAGCTTTCGCACGTACCCACGATAGCAGAGCCTGAGACTCGAACCCACGCAGACAGAGGTGAACCGGAACGGTGAGCGCTTTAGACCATTCGGCCACTAGAGGCCCCCCATCGCCAAGTAAAGAAGTCTGACTCATTACCATACAGACGACAGGTGTTCTTTACTTCGGCATTGATCTAGTTTTGTATGTTTGGGATCTATTTGTATATCTTTTTAAATGCAGAGTGTGTACTTGCGAGAAAGTCGAATACGGTATTCGCATGTAGGAAAGCTTCCATAGAGAATATGAGTAAGCAATTGCATGAATGTTTGAAAAAACGTTCTGTTCATGGTTTATATCAAACAATCTAATTACTTCTAATGATTACACTTGCTTTTAATTACGATCGTTAACTGCAGATAATTCATACTGTACTTGAAATGCCAAACAGCAGTAATACCATAAATTCTTCCCTAGGTCAAACAGTATCAGTCAGCTGTCATACTAATCTCCAGGTCAAACAGTATCAGTCAGCTGTCAAACTAATCTCCAGGCCAAACAAACAGTATCAGTCAGCTGTCAAACTAATCTCCAGGCCAAACAAACAGTATCAGTCAGCTGTCAAACTAATCTCCAGGTCCAACAGTATCCGTCAGCTGTCATACTAATCTCCAGGCCAAACAGTAACAGTCAGCTGTCATACTAATCTCCAAGCAAAACAGTATCTATCAGCTGTCATACTAATCTCCAGGTCAGACAGTATCCGTCAGCTGTCATACTAATCTCCAGGTCAGACAGTATCTATCAGCTGTCATACTAATCTCCGGGCCAAACAGTAACAGTCAGCTGTCATACTAATCTCCAGGTCAAACATTATCCATTAGCTGTCATACTAATCTCTTAATAAGTTTCCTCAAGGTATTTGAAGGATCAGTGGACAAACTTGAAGAGCAAACTGATGAATTAGTTACAGAAGTCCATGCCTCAAAAAAGGAAACGATTGAAACAAGATCCAGATATAGTCAGACTACTGCTAATTTGAAAAGTTCTCAGGCAAGACAGACTATACACATTACCATGCCCATTACATAGATCTATACTCTAGCTAATACGTATGTATGGAGGGGGCTTACCGCCATAATTCTGTGCGTGTATTTTCTAATCTTCTTTGATGCATTATTGTAATTGGTTGCTTGCAAGTACTACTTTCATAATTCTATCCATGTATATTGTATTCTCCATTTATGCAAATTGTACGTTGCAGTTTGCAAGTGCTACTTTCCTTCTGCATTATTGTGAATGGCTGCTTGCAAGTGCTACATTCAGGATTCTAGTCATGAATTTTCTATTCTTCATTGATGCAAGCTGTAAATGGCTGCTTGCAAGTTCTTAGATCTACTTTCAGTCTGCGTCATTCTATCTTGCACTTTGCCAGCTACTGAATTGATTCTGCAGTTTGTCATATGGCAAACGCTATGTCAGTTATTATAAGCGTTGTATATTCTGTTTGTAAACTCGCATTATTACAATTACATCATTCCAACTGCTGTTTTCATGCAGATTTGGCCTTGCAACAATGTAAATACTAAGTTTTATCAGTATCGTCTTTGTTGTCTAACTCGTGTCGTCATCTGTTGTCATAATGGCATACTAGATATTAACATGGCATTATGACAACAGACGGCGCTCTAAATTTCTAAGGTTTTGCCTTTACCAGAAATAATTAATGCTCCCCTCGGAACTTTACGGCATACATTTTGTGTTGATAAACATTATAACTCTTTCAGTCCCTTTTTTAAGGTGTACGTTAGCAACGAAGTTTTTATCGTTCTCTAAAACCATATGCTTTCTCGAAGATCTAAGTGATTTAAAGCACCTTACGAAAACAAAAACGCATACACGACAGCAGGGTGGTCCATCTTCTACCCAGTTTTGACGCACTTAAGTATTTACTTTCACCGTTTAAGAACTCTGATTCTTAGTGATATCTCTCATTACTTTGTAAACATTAGTTATTTTAGCAAAGTAAGGATCAGAAACGACAATGATATATTCCCTTGTACTCTTCTTAACGAGCTTTCATCAGAGGTCCCCGGGTTGTAAGGATCGTATTGTACGTCACCCATTTTGACGCACCTCACAGACGTCTGTCTTTTCCTGTGATACTATTGTACGCGAAAATAATATATTTCAAGGCAACATCAATAGCACGTTAAAAATTGTTTATAGGTAAAATGACATTTAAAAAAATAAGCATTCCTTAAGGTTTTCTTATTCTTATTACAATCTTCATTGTGGAACATATTGTGTCGCAAAAGCCGAAATAATCAAATTGTGGAAAATCATGTTCGTATCAAGATAAAAATGTTTGCTTGCGATTAGAAGCATTAGATTTAGTGTACCATTGTTTGCCAATACTTAATTTGCATTGTAAATGTACAGAACCTCAACCATTGAATGTATTTATAAAACAAATTTTAAAAAATATACAAAAACAGCTTTAAAACTGGTTTACAATCAGAGACAAAAGACATAATGTTACAGGAGATTTTACTTTTATTTATTCTAATTCTTACCATTATCAAACCAATTAAAATAATAAATTAGTTCAAGAATTTCAAGATTATAAATATAGCACCCTTAGGTTCCAATTATTCAGCTGCTCTCTGTCACATTAAAGATTTTAAAAACGCTTTAAAAGAATTTTTGAAACATGAATGTAGTGACACATGATTCCGACTTATTAAGTGTGCTGCTTGTTGCAATATAAAAGTAGTTTAGTGAATTATCTATGATGAGAGAGAGAGAGAGAGAGAGAGAGAGAGAGAGAGAGAGAATGCACTAAAACTGCATATTTCATTTAGTTATTGTAATTGTATACATGTATCCTGGGTCGATGAGCGCGTTGTGGGACAGTCTTAGGGTCTGTCCTTCAACAAGAGAAAATACTCTACTGATCTTACTCAATAATTATACAGGGTAGAATTTTACTGATCACTGTCTTTTATCTGGTTTGATTTTATTTAATTGCCTACATGTATCCTGGGTAGTTGAGAGTGTTTTGGGACAGCCTTTTGCTGTTTTAGGGTAGTCATGGGGTCTTTCATTTGGTAATAATTATCAGCATGGGGAAAAATATCATGAACATATGCAAGGCTGCATATCTTGAGCTGAGACACATCAGCTCCACTCGCAAGTATCTTTCAGCTGATGCCACTAAAACACTTGTGTGTTCCTTAGTACTTTCAAGACTGGACTATTATAACTCAATTCTGTCTGGTTCGTCTCAATACCTACTCCAGAAACTTCAGAAAGTTCAAAATACAGCTTCTCGGATCATCCTTAGAGTACCACGATCAGAGCACACCTCCCCCCTGCTCTGTACCCTACACTGGCTATCCATTCGATCCAGAATTAAACACAAAATTTGTTCTCTGTGCTACGTTTCACTGACGAGCTCCAGTCCAACATACCTATCTGACCTCACCCATGTGTACACACCAGCAAGATACTTACGCTCCTCTTCTGACACTCGTATTCTCATTATTCCCACTATGAAAATGAAATCATATGGACAACATTCTTTTGCATACCAGGGCCCAGCAACGTGGAACGAATTGCCAACTGAACTTAGACACAAAGACACAGTGATCTCATTCAAGTGCGCTCTTAAAACTCACCTATTTCAACTGCAAGAACAGACTTAAAGACCTAATAGTGTTTCCTTACCTTAAATATTTACAGCATGTTTTCCGTTTTCTAATTTCGTGGTGTTTGTTTTTATTTTTGTAATCATATCATTATATGTGTTTTTTAAGTGTTGTCAAATGTTGTAAAGCGCTTAGAGCTTGTAAAGATTAGGCGCTATACAAAGTCCTCATTATTATTATTATTATTATTATTAAAACTCTCCTGACCTTACTCGATAATTATACAATGCAGGATTTACTGATCACTGTCTTTTTTAAGATTCAATATAACTGTATACATGCATCCTGGGAAGGTGAGAGTGTTTTCGGAGAGTCTTCTGCTAGTCCTATGACTTTCAGGGTGATAGGCAGAAAATTTAAAGTGTTGGCTGTCTAATTCATGCATAAGTTGTTGGAAATAATCAAACATAAAATTGCTGGACAGATTTGGGGAGTCAAGCAAGCGTTGAAAAACATTGCCTAGACTTTTAGAACAGTTTTTGCTTTAATATTCTTCAAAGGAATAGCCTTTGGAAATCTTGAGGACGCACACATTATGGTCAACAAATATTGGTTGAGTGACTTGATATTAGGTAAGGACTGACAGTCTACCATTTTTGTGTTAAATGGCTTGTCAAATGGTCAAATGCAGGAATCGTTTGTAGATGTGCATTACATATCTTCTGATTGGGATTTCCTAACATTTGACAAGTGTGACAAGATCTAAGGTACTTATAAACATCACTTTTAATTTTCGGCCAATAAAAATGATTCAGGATGTTGTGATAAGTCTTATTAACACCAAAACGACCAGCTTAAGGAGTTTTATGGTCTATACAACGTTGGAACAACAGTTTGAATGCTGACTGACCACTCATCATCAGCAGGTACATTAGGTGGTCTTCAATTTCTCATAATGACCACATTTTTCACAAAGTAACAAACTGGTACTTGTGTGGCTTCAATTACTGACACTCAGTCTTGTGTCTTCTCTGAGGAATAGTACTTGGGGGCCTATAACTCACATTAAAATGTCTTGCATGCTCATAAAGTAGCTATTACTTTCTGCTCAGATATCTTACAACTGCAGTCAGAAATTGGCTAGTCGTTTCTATTATTCTTTGAAGAAACTAACTTATGAATCTCTCTCTCTCTCTCTCTCTCTCTCTCTCTCTCTCTCTCTCTCTCTCGTGATTAAGTCATTAAATTAAGGAATTTACCTTATCCATTGTTCCGAGGAACATATATTAGGAATAGCAGGCCAAATTTAAAATTTCATTTCAGGTTCATAAATATAATAGTTTTGTAAAGGTTAAAACATCAGAAATAACAAATTAGCAAATAAAATAAAATCCTTTTCATGGCTTTTTGCTCATAGCAAATACGAACAACTTATTATATTGCCCGCAACAAAAAAAAAAAATCTCCGAAACGTGAGCATTTTTGTACAGTCTATATATTGAATAAAAATCCAGTAATGGAATGTTTTTTTGGGTTAATTCTTGAAACAGTCACTAGGGAATATAACCTGACTGTTCTTGAGGCATAATTTACAAATGTATGTGGTATGCAAAAGGAAATGTGTCTCGGCCAATCCAGAATTTACAGTTTTAATTCCTCAAAATTTGCAGTTATGAGTGTATGTCCAATCCAAACTCAAATTGTGTGAAAAGTTGTTTTTATTCATGTTTTGTTAATGTGAAAGTGAAAAACAAAAGGGATTGGCAAATAGATCTATAAGAACAATGTAACAAGACACTCCATGTATTTGTTCCTTATAATTGCCTGCCTGTATGATAATTTTTGTTTAAGACTAATTCATCTAACAATATTGTTTTTATGAATGCCGGTTTCAATTAAATAATTATTTTTCTCTAATATTTCCTATGAAAAGTTAAACGCAGGACTGTATATAGTTTTAATTTGTTTATTTTGCTTTATTGCATAGTTGTAATGCGCTGATATTTTTTCTATAATGACAGTATTTACTTGTATTATAAACAGGATAAAATAATGATAAAATCACAGAGAAATGAAGATGTTTATGCGGGGTGGGGGGATGGATGATACAACAGCCTCAGCTGTGAGTAGCCTTAAAAACTTATAAAGGTTTTTTTTTTCTAAAATTGTGTGTGTGTGTGTGGTGTCTTACTCTTCTAACAGAAAACAATCACATCTGTAGAAGATGAACGTAAAAATTTGTATTAATCTTTTTAACAACTACATTAATTTCATATCCAAATGTATCAAACAGGTTTGGTACTGTATTGTAGCGGTAGTAATAAAATTGAGCTGGTTACTGTTAGCGGTAGCAACGCTATTTATATTCAATATATTATATTTTTGTAATTCCTACCTGTCTAATGTTTTATCAGTGAAGTACCTTACAATCAATCATCTTATCTGTACTATAAATGTCGCTTCATATATGGATGAATACGATTTTAAATAATAAAAAACGTAGTTTCCAGTTTGATATCTGTGGAAATAAAGCATCTCACAATTGTAAGGAAATGTTCTTTATGTTTAGATGTAGAAAATATATTTCATACTGTTAGAATTTATTTTCTTATATAATGAAATAAGTTCATATTTTTGTAGTATATAGCTATGCTACAGTATATGCTTTGTATGTGATGTCCATGTTTCAAGTCATTTGCCTGTTGCTGTTGTATTGGAATTGGAGATTTAAAATGAAACTGGAGATATGAGATGCTTGTCACAGACAACTAGTAAAAATACATGCTGGCTATTGCATGATCATCCATGCCATACATATGTAAGAATTCTGTATAATTTGAATATTTACCTTACTTCTTTATATATATAAACTGCCACTGTAAACTGCAGATTAACAGTAAAAATTAATTTCATAGGGATGAGAGAATAAACAGAGTCCTCATCTCTATAATGTACTCTCTCTCTCTCTCTCTCTCTCTCTCTCTCTCTCTCGTGAATAAAACAAGAAGAGAAAGTATGGCCTTGAGGTGCAATTATCTGCAATTTTCCTCATGAGGTCTTTACTGACACAAAAAGCAGAATTTGCACTGCATTACTCTAAAATGATAAACATGCTCTAAATTGATAACATTGTGAATGAAAATATATAAACAAATAAGGTTTTTAAATCTTGCTTGTCAGCGGCTCCCCTATTCTGCCACTGTGCGGTAGCGGTAAAGTACACTGTTACACCCACAAAATGTCCAAATAAAAATGGGGTGGGAAGGGTCAGCGGAAATATAACATTGTGTAAATGCATCTAATTGTATACAATTTGATACATTTAATTTCTTTTGTGCTTCTTGCAGGCCGCCTCTGTTCCGAATGTTGATACTCTGAAAAATCAGCTAACTGAAATGCGATAATATAAATCGAAATGATATTTGAAATAAGACGCCCAAACATACCGTAAAGTGGTTTACCCTCTTGTTGCTAGGGTCAGGGGAGTAGTCGTATTGTAAGAAATTGACGTGTCACAGCGCCATCTGTTGTCATAATGAGGCATTATTTTATGCTACTTCCGTGATGCAAACTTGCAACGTGCTTGATGCTACATTATAATCATAATTTTAAAAGGTGCAATCTGTGTAACTTCTGATATAGCAAGTTTATAAATAGAATATTAAAACTTATAATAACTGACATATCATTTGCAATACGAAAAACTACATAATCAATTCAGTAGTTGGCAAACTGCAAGATACAATGACGCAAAAGGAAAGTAGATCTAAGCACTTGCAAGCAGCCATTTACAATAACGCAGAAGGAAAGTAGCACTTGCAAACTGCCACATACAATTCGCATCAATGGAGAATACAATATACATGGATAGATTTATGAAAGTAGCATCTGCAAGCAGCCATTTACAATAATGCATCAAGGATGATTAGAAAATACACGCATAGAATTATGGCGGTAATCCCCCTCCATACATAAGGAGATGTGACTCATTCCAATGTAAACAATATACCAAATCTGTCTCACTTACAAACAAAGTAGAACCTCAACCACTAAGGAACAACGTAATTCTAAGATGCTCCATTCTACATGGAGTAAATGTCAGAAGATTGAAAAAGGATGTTAAGAAAGGTGCTACTGTAGAAACCATTCATGATGAGATTGAGCTTTATAATCTTCGACTCTTTTCCACTGTTATTATATATGTTGGAAGAGATAATGCAGCACAAAGAGATTATAATTTGGAACTGACAAAGAAAGTCCATTATAAAATTCTGAGACACATTCATTCTCAGAACCTTATGGTTTTATGGAGTAGCACCATCTGAAAGATTGCGATGGAACTGTAAGCAGGTCTGTACCTACCAGAGTTTCATTAAAAGAGATGTCAGTATAAACCAGTTTCTATATGGCCACCTCTCCTATGAAGTAGAACAACTGTCAAAAACTACAATGGGGTCATTAGAATTGTGCACAATTACAGTGATGTTATTACAGAAGAAAAATCAGAAACTCAGAACACAGTCAAGACTCTGTGAACAGACATACCGTATATACTCGCTTATAAGTCAAGAATATTGCAAACTAGACAAACACGGATCGTCAACGCATAATGCGCAGGCAAATCTGGATCCTTGCAGTTTGTAAGGAGTAATATGTATCACAAACAACAGACCTTGATCTGCAGGCACATTATGCCATGGCAAATCAGGGTCTTTGTTGTTTGCAGTTTGAATCGACTTATAAGCGTATAGACTGTAAATACTACCAATACTATGGACATTTAAATATATCTAAAGGCTGTAATTTGTGTGGTGAAATAAACCATACATGTACACCCTTGTTGAATGTGTGTATTGAAGTAAGAATTTTAGATGCTGGCTATGCTCTGAGATAGGCCACAAAGCCAAAGGTAATTTCCGAGGCGCAAATAGCAAAGAGAGAGAGAGAGAGAGAGAGAGAGAGAGAGAGAGAGAGAGATTCACGTAGATTTATACTGTAGTTAAAGTTTATGTACTACTGTCTGATCCGCTATTTGAGAGCAATAGATAAATTATTAATTACTGCCTGTATAATGGAATCTTGGGGTTATGTCAATATTTTATCAAGTGAAGGTTTACGCTATAACCTTGTCTGTCAGCTATCACTCTTTCGTATGTATGTATATATGTATGCATGTATGTATGCATTTATGTGTGTATGTATGTATGTATGTGTGTGTATGTATGTATGCATGTGTGTATGTATGTTTGTATGTATGTATGTATGCATGCATGTATGTACGTATGTATGTATGTATGTATGTATGTTTGTATGTGTGTATGTATGTATGTTTGTGTATATGTATGTGTATGTATGTATGTATGTATGTATGTATGTATGTATGTATGTACGCATGCATGCATGCATGCATGTGTGTGTGTGTGTGTGTGTGTGTGTGTGTGTGTGTGTGTGTGTGTGTTGTCGAGTTTAAAGACGCCACAGCGTAGCAGTGGCTACACGGTGCAAACTAAAAGTAAAATGTACAAATGTACAATTGAAGAATTGCAAAAATTCCATATCTCTAATATTGCAGTTAGACGTATCCAGAGATCCTAATTGCTTTGGCAAATTCGTATGTCCCTCTTTATCGCTGTAAGCTCATTTTCCAAGGCACTATTGTAAGCAAGGCTATCAAGTTTCATTTTGTGCATTCAAATGTATGATGTATCTGAACAGTCATACATAGTTGGTTTGTTTTCTAATGACCTCCTTTTTGCTCAACTGGCTATGTAAAGGTTTTGGATTATGTACAAGTCATACGAAATAGGCGCGACACATAATTCAACAGAATTTCCTGCTAGTTCATTCGTAGCCCGCACCCTCAAATTTGTATCCAATTACATGCGTGAAATAAGAGAAAGCTTCATTTTTAATTGATTTAATAACTGTTTAATACAGTAAAATCTGTTTCGTGCAATATTTCACTCGTGTCCCCATTTTCCAAAGAACCAATTTTAGTCATGTAGTTATAATGAACTATAAACCAGCCTATGAACATGCTAGAACCAATCAAGACTACTGGAATATTACTATCAGTGTCATGAAGCACGAGTTCGTTGTAACCAGTCTGTAGAACCGAACTATTTATATACAAGAAGACTGGGACAATCTCTTCAACTCGGCATAAGCTATGAGGCGCCAGAGCGGACAAAACTTGTCCAATCAGAGCGTTGCCGTTGAAAATTTAATGTCATATGTCCATAATTCCAATTTCACGTGTTGTATCAAAAATGCTTGTCCTTAAAGTTCCATTTTCTAGGACGAAATTTTAGATTGTATCTGTTGAATTAAACAGTAGTGGTTGAAAGTTATATTTTCTACGTCGAGATTTTAGATTGTGTCGTTTGAATTGCAATGCGGTGGTTGAAATTTCAATGTCATACGTCGAGAATTCCTCAATTACATATTGGTTCAAAGAGTTTACGTTGAAAGTTCCATTTCATATATGTTGAGTATTTGGAGTTCATCTGCTGAATTACACAGCGCTGGTTGAAAATTTGATGTCCAATGTCGAGCTTTTAGATTGTATCTTCTGAATTACACGGCGGTTGTTAAAATTTCATATGTCGAGAGTTTCAAATTAACATGTTGAATCACACTGATTGTGCTGAAAGTTCCATTTCGTATCTGTTGAATTACACAACGGTGGTTGGACATTTTATTGTACTTGTCAGAATTTATTATTTTTATACGATGAAATGATGTGTTGGTGTTAAAAGTAACATTGCACAATGTCCACTTTAACAATTCACAATAATATCGAGTATTAAGATACATCATTCGTGTATTCAATTATGAGGCGCCATTACATTTCATGCATTTACAGTTTGAAAGTTACCATTCACAGGTCGAGAATTACTATGAATTTCTTTGCTAGAGGTCGCTCTCGTGAACCGAAAGCGTTATTTTTAACCAAGGAGGCTGCTTCTCGTAGCTGTGAAATTCAACAGATGAAAAATAAATACTCGCCATATGAAACGAAACTTTCATCACAGTTACATACAACGTGTGAATTAGGGATTCTCGGCATATGATATTGAAAATTCAACCGCAGCTGTGTAATTCCAAATATACGCTGTAAAACGTCGACATAGGAAATAGTACTTTAAACCATCACTATATAATTCAACATATAAAATCAAAAATCTCGATCTAGAAAATGGAACTTTAAGGACATGCAATTTAATCCAACACGTGATATTGGATTTCTCGACATACGACATCGAAATTTTAACTGCAACTTTCTCATTGGACCAGCTTTTGTCCGCTACGACGCCTCATAATAAACAACTTTCAGTTCTCACAGATCTAATTTTAATGTTCTGCAAAACTGCCACTTCAGTATTAAGGCCAGCAAAACACGCTTGCATATTGACCTTTGTGGGTTGTTCTTTATGGCACGCTTGTGCGACATGTACAGTACATTGGGCTTGCAGCCCTGCGTCTCAGTTTGCCTCTTGAACTTGGTTTTGTCTGGTGTGTATTTGCGCTAAGATCATCGCTAATAATACAGGCCACCAAGTGTTTTACGTTTGCTTTGCAGCCAGTTTGATGCTCTTCATAAGAGTGTTTGTCTTGGACTTGGTTTTGTCTGGTATGTATCTCCACTAAGATCATCACTAATAATACGGGTAATGATGGGTTTACATGTTTACATGGGTTTACATCATGGCTTGATAAAAATGTTCCGTTTCCCTGGTGTAGTTTGCACTTCGATTCCAACTGTAGATGTGCAGTGACCAAATTCTAGAAATATCCCTTTCCCTTTTGATTTTCAACGTCTCTGTAAAATTATGGTTATGATGTTTTTGTTTTTTTCTACAAATATGATCAGACATAATTGTTTTCTTATGCAATGCTAACTCTTTATAATGTAAAAGTAAAAAAAAAATCTGAGTCGTTGTATACGCTATCTTCTGTGCATGTCCCTTTTTAAACATCTTTTTGGTTAGATATAGTAATTTAACCATACATATATTTCTAATTTTACAGCATATGTCTTTCAAATTAGAATGATACGGAATACATCGAAACGCCAAGAGAATGAAACGCAGTAATCTTTTTTAAAAAAGAAAAAAGTTTGCCTTTGAAAACAAAATACATTTTCTTTCTTTTTTCACTCCTTGAACGTAAACATCAATGCCTAATGAATGATCAGTATTGACAACAGTCTGATGTTGAAAACTAGTGACCATGGCGCGTGCGTTGGTTTGATTATCAACATGTTTTAAAACAGTCAGTTCACTGTACAAGTTTCCAAATAAGTCTTAATTAAACACATATATCCCCTCAAAAGTAGTTTGTTTGGTGGTTTGGTTGGTTGGTTTGTTAGTTGGTATTGAAGGGCACTTTCAATACAGCTTTATATATACATTATTTTTATCCTTATTTAGTTCGCAACATTTTCTATTCCATATTCTGTTTAGCCAGTGTTCGCTAGTTTGACGTTGAGTTATACTCAAACATTGCAATTGCATGTACTCTTGAGTACATGAGTTTTTCGTGTGTTAAAAATTCTCTTTTGTAGGCGTTGGGAGTACGATTTATTATTACATTTGTAAATGATCATGTTAGAATAACGACCACGAATGATTAGCCGTGTGCAAACGTTTGCCAAGGAATTTCAAGAAAAATTTCGAACACTCGGATCCAAACTCTTCCCTCATAAACACTCGGGCCCAAACTCTTCCCCCATTCTCTATCAAACCATTATGACCCTTTGTTGACAGACACATTTTATTACACGTATTACTGTAAACATGATAATTAATTACATTTGTTTTTGCCATGGTAACATAAATGAAAGTTCTGCAGTTTTCAAATTCTCGACATTCCAATAGTTATTCAAGAGCAAATTTAATTTCTAGTGTAACAGTTTAAGCCCATTATTTAACGAGGACGGGTCGTAGAAAAAGCAAGTGGAGTATATTAGCAGCTTGACTGGCACTCTAACCTAGAATCACTCTAGCTCTAGACGGGTGCTCTCTCATTTGATGTATCCAAGCTGATGTACCCGACCGATTTCTTACATTTCACAGTCTTAAGTAATGTTGACCTACTCTCCTACTCTTCTCTTGACGAGCATGACAAGCCTTTTATGTGTGTGATTACATCGCTGCTACCAAATGTCACAGGAATATTTCACAGCTAGACCAGGGTTCGAGCCCAGGACCTTCATAATTCTAGACGGACGTTTTACTATTTGAGCTATCCGAGCTGATACGCTCTACCCATTTCTGCTACACGTTCCCGTTGCCCCTTGAAGACAACGTCCACATTATCCGTAATCACATAGGCCTATATAATAAGGTCGAAAGTCAAACCCTTGACGTGTATGACAGGTCTCTATCTGCCTGATCCCATGCTGTGCCACAAGATGTCACAATGGAAACATTCGCAGTCAGTCCGGGACTTAAACCAAGACCACCCACTAGACAATCACTCTACAACTTAACCTATCGGAGCCGATGCACCCAACCTGTTTCTGCGACAATAAAATAAGGCAGCTTTTTCCTTTTTCTCCTTCTTAATTTTCTATGTTTGTTTCAAGGTATTGTCATTGGCTGATTATCAAAAAAATTGTAATGTAAAACTCAACGAGGCGATTCATACCCCGCTGGACAATGTCCATTTATATCTATTTGTCCGTTGTCCATTGCTTATAGAAATTCAAGCTGATTCGTACATTTGTGTCCAGTTAGTATTAGCCATTTCTACAATCTTAGATTTCGTTTCTGTGATACGCAATACATAAATATATTTCATCGATACGCCACTACATTGATTTTTTTTGCTATTTTAAAATGTGATGAAAGTTTACTATGATTATAAAAATGGAACATCAGTCGATTGTCTTCACCTGCCATTTGGCCGTGAACAAAAATGTATTAGCAAAAAAGGGTCCGCTCCGGTGGCGTAGTGGTTAGAGCGTCCGCCTCGGATGCTGGAGGTCACGGGTTCGAATCCCGGCCGAGTCATGCCGAAGACTTATAGAAATGGTACAACCAGCTGTATGGCTTGGCGCTCAGCATTAAGAGGTTAGTCTTAGGACTGGTCGGCCTGGTGTCAGGATAATGTGACTCGGTGGGACATCATGCTATGTGTCTGCTGCATGATGCCCCAGTGCTAAACATCAATATAAAGTGCCACACTGCAGACATCGTAGCGATATGACTAGAAACTTGTTAAAGCTACGTTAAAAATCCAAGTATAACACACACACACACACACACACACACACACACACACACACACACACACACACACATTAGCAAGAAAAGAGAGGTATGCGAGGTCCAAAGTGTGGTGTGGTGTGTGTGTTTGCGTGTGTGTGTGTGTGTGTGTGTGTATGTGTGTGTGTGATTCATTTCAATTCACGCATCTCGTTCTGCAGACGTTGCCAAATGAACGCTGTGCAGAACAATATTGATATGGAATGTCTTTCCATAAAAGGTAGTGATATGTCTCAATAAGGGGTAGTGATATCTCTCTGTTAGTGCTAGTGATATCTGTCGGTAAGGGGTAGTGATATCTCTTGGTAAGGGGTAGTTATATCTGTCGGTAGGGGGAAGTGATATCTGTCGGTAAGGGGTAGTGCTATCTCTCTTCCCACGCGACAATGGCCTAGTAGGAACATAGATGATATCCTGTCTGCCATCTTGATTCCTACTTTAACTACGTCGAAATATGGCGGCTTCCTGTTCACACAATCTTGGTTTTGTTAAACTGAGCTCGAGAATCGACATCGGTTGTACTTTGGTCCTACCACTGACAGCACACAAGCAAAACGCTAGAAAAATGACAGAAAGGTAACATGTTCCAGTACGGAGAATCGCTCCCTAACAAGTCTGGTGTTTGCTGCGAGGTACGTGTCTGACAAACAACTGAACGTTAAATATACATTGCTCAGGCCAGTGATTTATATCACGATCGATTACGAAATATGGATATTGCCATGGTCACCCATCTTCACTAGCCAAGGTTCCAATATGATAACCCTATCTACACCTTGACATATCGGGGATCGCTCCCGTGGCCTAAGTGGTTAGAGCTAACGCCTTGGATGCGGGAGGTCGCGGGTTCGAATCCCGGCCGAGTCATACCAAAGACTTATAAAAATGGTACAAATAGCTGCCTCGCTTGGCGCTAAGCATTACGAGGCAAGCCACCGCATCCAATCAAAGTTGTTCAAATCTGAATACGGCTCCTACATGAACGAGACAAGGGGATCACACAACTTGAATGGACTGATAAATAAGCAATTTTCCACTTCTGGTCCGTGTTTGTACAAATACCTTTTAATCAAATACACCTGTAATGGCTTCCCTCTGGTACTTAGTCATACTTTCTATGTTAAACTTACAAGTATCCTTTTTAAGTTAATTGCCTCCACCATTTTCGACCGACGTACAATGCACCGCTATTACATGCTATTGGTTTGTTGGCATTACATACAAAGACAGGCAAGTCATGAAATCCAATACATGTCGCTAGGACAACGCACTAAAATATCTGTTCGATCCTCCAAGGTGTAGATAGTGTTATCATATCGGAACCTTGGCTAGCGAAGATGATGGTAACCTGGTAACCACAACACTAGAGGAATATATAACTTTTTGCCCTGCCATGACAAAGTGATAGAAAGATTATATATATATATATAGCACTGCTTATATATATATATATACATATATATATATATATATATATATATATATATATATATATATATATATATATATATATATATATATAACAAGTTCTAACAAATTCAGGCTAACATCTTTGATTTAGTTCTGGAGGGTCTGTCCTAGTTGCCACACAGAAAATGTTGCTGCTTGATTATTTGCAGTATGATTATTAGATGCAGAAAAAAATGTCGTCAGATTACGTGTAAACTTTTTATTCATCTGGTTAAAGAAAAAATCCGAAACGAAGTCAAGAATAAGGAACAAACTTGCAGTAGTCTGCTCCACGTGGGAACTGCTGACACTGTAGTGAAAGTGACTCACTAGCTGGTCGCGAGAACTCATCCGCTTGTGATATGAGCAGGCGCACATTCAATAACATGTATTTTTTCTAGTTAGTGAACTCCTTGCTTTCGATCGTACTCGTGTAGGTAAATAAAGGCCTTTGAAAAAGCAACACAGCGATCAAATTATATAACATACCTATCAAACAGATTATACTGAAAAGTCATACGTCATGTTTACATGCCGGGGAAAGGTAACTATGCATTCAAACTGACGTAGCATTGTAAATTGTGTTAATTTGAGACCTACTTGTAACATAATGGGGGAAGGACAAAAGACAAGTTCTAAATGCTAGCTAACACCCAGATATATATATATATATATATATATATA
>JAECUM010015904.1:0-36031 GCA_016617855.1 Megalonaias nervosa | reverse complement strand
TCTCTCTCTCTCTCTCTCTCTCTCTCTCTCCCCTGGATGTCACAAATAATAATTTTAGGGATTCTAAACTTTTCAGTTAAAATTAAATATGTACACATGTTGTATGCATAGAATCAATTAAAAAGTAGAATTTAAAATGTGTAATTTTTACTGAAAACAAATAGCGTCTACATCTTTTATGCTCGGTGCAATATCAAATTTTGATATTTTACTTGAACGTAGTTACTGTGTAAATGATTTTCCTAATAAAATATGTATGTATAAAAACAGCATTGATCGTTTTTATTTCTACTTCCTTGTCATAATACAAAGATAACGTAAGGCACGCTCACGTTCAATCAATCGTCTGAAAAAAATCAAAACACGCTCAAAACTCTGTGCTTTGTTTTTGCATTCTACAGTGCACCGCATCATGCCAACATAATTGTTGACAACCCTTATTTTCGTTTTCGCATCAAATATGCAAATGAGATAAAGTACCATTATATTTAAAATCGGAATAAAATTATCTGTGGACGAAAATGATGAAATATATTTTATGTTTTCTGTTTAACTTTTTAACACAATGAATAACAGTAAGATTGTACAAAATGAAAGTCGTTTTTTTTTAAGAGTCGATGTCGTGCAATTGTATTGCATTACTAAAACAATTATATGACAAACTGCAAATATCAAATGAGCAGAAAAAAAAACTAAATGTAAAACTTCAGATCATTTTAAATATTAAATAGAAAACATATTTAGCTAAGAATAATACTTTACTAATTTAACCTATGTGAAATAACTAGTAAATTTTGTCAGTCTAAACGAAATTGCGTACAAATGTTGACCTTGTGTGGACTTCGTTATGACAAAGGGGTTATGCAGGAACTTCCTCTAGCGTCAGAATCCATGTAGTAGTTACTTGGATGTTCCAATATAAACTAGATACGTATAATATCTTTAACAGTAAAGACCTGTGCAAGCAGGAAGTTGTCTCACATTAGAGCTTAACTATTCAAATGGTAGCATAATCCAGTGCAGGATATGTCCAAGAATCATCTGCAGGGTTTGCTTTTCCGGTTTGACCATTTGGCAAACGTCATCACCTCGTACATACAGGACCCTGGAGATTCGGGGTCTGCCAGTGCCACCACCACAAATTCTTTGCAAGTATGAAGTACCAACACAGCGTTTTCAGTACGACCGATCAGAACGTCGTTGTTGTGAATGTTCTGGAAACATGTAAACACCTCCTGGGCGATTTTCAGCTTGACTAGATGTGAATACTGGTGTCCCAATGCACTCAAAATCCCGACTATTTCATGTTCTGTCAGTATGAAATCCGGGCTCGCCGCCAGCAGAGACCCAGCATGATCAATCAGGGCTGCGCGCTCAATCTTTCCTGTTCTCATCAATTTGTCAAGATGCGAATCCCAACGTCTGTGAGACATGCTACCGATGGAACCTGACGTAAAATTCACTCTCTGACAGTTCGGATAGTTTGAATGGATTTAATTTTTTTTTAAATCACGCTGAGAGCGAGGCTCGGTTATCTTTACAAGAAAATTGAACAGCAATATTTTCAGAGCTTCACAGTAAATGCAGTTTGAAGTACAGAAGCAACAGAACTCAGTTAACAGGAGTGCAAAACTTCGTCGTCGATTTGCAATTCTCCAGGTATTGCTCAACTTCGTGTCCGTCAGATATAACGCGTTGGAGTGTTACGATTTGTCCTGGTACACTGTTTTTGACCGGGCAACGGTCGATAAGTTGTACTTACAGATAGTCTGTTGTCTTCCTGCACGAAAGTAAAAAGGTTACTTAGAGCGATATTGATTCCGTTCACCCTTTTTCGTCGCAGTTGTTCGTCATTGCATTTAGTACAGACAACCTTTAATGAAGAGTGCATTACTCTCGTCTAATCGTTGCTTTTTCAACGTCAGTTTATTCATCCTCGATGTGATTCGCTTGATTTTAACGAATGATGGTGATGTCAAAGATAATAATAGTGACGACTAACAGATACCTGGCACATATTCTGAACAATTTTCAGCGACCAAAATGAGACTTGAACATATAAAAATTTACGTAGAATACAATGTACATGATTTTACGTAGTTACTGTACAATTGGCATCAATATCCACTGTTAAACAGCGTACTGTAATTTGAAAAAAGAGGCAGATATGAATAGAAGTTAGAAAAGTCAGTTCGAACAGTGAATGCAGTTGGTAGGATGGTGTTTAAGTCGTTAAATATATAAATCTACGTTTAAAGAAACAATATTGCATACGATATTTATTTGTAGTTTAAACATTTAAAAAAAGATAAAACAGGCACAAGAAACAAATAAACAAAACAAGAAACAATTAACATGATCCAAGCGGTTTATGAATTCTAGTGAGTGGTTGATTTTGCTTCAGATGGCCAACTTTATCGTTTCTTCCTGCAAAAGTGTACTATTTGAACTTAGAAAGAATGTGTTTCTTGAGGTGGAGGCGGAAGAAGGGGGGACCAAACCCCCTCTAAGTCCACCATTGATTAATCATACTTTCATACGTTAACATCCTGCAGTTTTCTTTCTCTGCCAGAGCAAAGAAAGAATTCAACGGGACGAGTAGTACATTTGCTCGAAAAGAAAACAAAAAATAAAACGCGATTGCATTCAGCGCTCCTAATTTAAAACCTGTTTACGTAGGCATTTACCAGGTGGATCGGCACGATATAAAGTTACGGTAAATCTAGCAATTGGGTTACAGGTAACTGATGTAGGTCAGGTAGAATTTTCTAGTTCCTCAAATAGATTAGGTAGAATCTAGTTCATGAGATAGATCAGGTAGAACTTTCTAGTTCCTGAGGCAGATCAGTTAGACTTGCATATCAACGAATATCCATCAAATTTAAATGCCTTTCATCCACTATGTCCGTTTTTCGTTACTCGTACTTTAAATGAATGGGAATAGCGGAACATCAAACTAATCTTTCCTAAAATTTCCACACGAGATCGTTGATGGTTTCATTAAATGCAAGATAGAATCCGTCATAGGAGACCACAATTAGGAAAGAAAATCAAACCTTCTTGCAAGACGCGTGCTCCTTGAATACAACTTAGAAACTATTGGGAGTTTTTTTGTTGTTATTTTTCTTCGCTAATATTATTAATTGTAGAAATGGTGTAAGTTTTAGATTTGAACTACTTTTTACTCAGGCTTTATATTACACGTAGTTTGTTTATTTTAAACCATCTCTCTGTGATGTATATATTGTAAAAAATAATGAATCCTTTCTTTAACATATACATTTTTTTTTTTTACATCTGCGTTATACAGTTTATCTTGTTGAAGTTAATGTTTACAAATTAAAATTTATTATTGCATTTTTCTAACTTTATTTTTGTTGGCACTGCATAGACATTTTTGTGCTGAGGTGCCGTAAAATACTGCTACATGCATGCATGCGTTTTATTAACTCTGAGCAGTTAGAGTAAAGTCCCTTGTCCAGGGACGCACCATAGTAACCAAAATTTGGCATTCAAAACTACTTTTGTTGCTGTGCCGAAAACACCGCTCCAAACCGGACAAATCCAACGCATATGAAAGAAACATTTCCTAGTCGAGTTTGCAGTTCTTGTTACGACGTTAAGCCATCTATACCGTTGAAAAAAGGAACTTCAGATTTGCACACCGCAGACAGTGAATTTTAAATGTGTACCATGGTCTTTTAGTTTTGATCAATCATCAGGGCATCCAGAGCGATGTAAGGTTGTGACAATTGGAGTGGAATGAAGCGGGGTGGGATACTTCACATCTGAGAAAATATATATTTTTATATTGTTTTGAGGAGCGAATTGCCAGATCAGAGATAACAAAATAAATTTTTATATTAACTACTCATGAAACTTGATGTAATTTTGAGTATATATTTCAAAATTTGTGTAAAATACTTGGCACACGTTAACGTTATCATCATTTGAAAATATGTGTAAATGAAGCGACAATTTTGAAGTTGTAGACGCATTGACCTGACTGATGTTTCCAAAAAGATATCAGTATTTCTGTCATTATATAATCGGCCAGTATCGGCATATTTAGGGATACATTTCTGGTTGATGGTATATTTCATTTTTTTTTACATTCAGGCAGGAAGACGAGACAGTTAGATTTCATATATAATTCGGATCTAACAATTTAATAAAAACAAGAGTCTGTGCAAACATTGTCATGCATGAAATAAAGAATAAATAGAGAGGGGAACATATGGACAATGTATTTATTTCTCAGTTATTTAGTCTTTATGCATGTTACTATTTTCCAAGTTGCATTGCTTTTATTGGTGCAAACAACAATGTGTTTATTTGTACTTAAAATATGTTATTTATTGACTTTTAAACGTTTGAAAGGCAAGATCAATACAGGGATTCCGGGCTGATGAGTTGTGCATTGTATATAATTCTGAGCTCCTGCGGTCTTTGATGTGTGTAATATACATTGTGCTTCTTCTTGTAAGAGCCGACATTGTAAAGAATACGTCAAGTGTCGTTGGACGAACGGATCAAAGTAGTTGAGTAAAAGTGAGGCCAGTTGCCACCCGGATGGAACACTACTATTTTTGGTCTCAGTTTCAGCTTGATGGGTGGTCTGACTGGCTAGTCAGGCATAGCTTCTGGGCTACAGACATTGATGGGTGGTCTAATTAGCTAGTCAGGCATAGCTTCTGGGCTACAGACATTGATGGGTGGTCTGATTGGCTAGTCAGGCATAGCTTCTGGGCTACAGACATTCCGTCTGATGGCTAGTCAGGCATAGCTTCTGGGCTACAGACATTCCGTTTTACTGATCTGCATACGTTTCAAATGTCAATATTGTGATTAAATGAAGAGTGTTGTAATTAAAACCTTAGAAAGCCCAAACAGCAACTGGGAAGAGAAAACATTTACTAGCCATGGAAATTGGCTAAGATTTTTCATCACTGAAAGCAATTATGCGCATCAAAAAAACTAACATTGCTATCACACATTTTATCATAGGTAAAGTATTTAATGATTTGGCTGAAGAGTCAAAGAGTGTAAAACAAATCTTACCTTTGTTCCGTTGTATATAGGGTGTGGCTACAATTTTCACACTAACAGTAGTTATAGCGCGAGGTGATTTGTGGATATATCCTTTAAGGTATTTCCACAAAGATCTGCAAACTCTACAAGATGTGTAAACTCGAGATTTGAATGACTCTGGTAAAACTGATGTACCCAGAAAGCTCAGATTACAGAACGTTTCACAAATGTAACGAATCAACATTTGCCAGAACTGCAACTTAATTTCAACAACACACCCTGTCGTATGACTGCGCCGCTGCCAACATTGCTCAAAGCCGGGTTCTTGAATTTCCTCGGAGACATTTCTCGTACTCTAGAGGCAGACGTAAGTGAGAGGACGAGATAAAGATCCAACAAATAAAACAGGAAATAGGCAGACATCTTCCTGAAGGCCAGGAAAGCTGTGGAAACCACAGTTTCACTTCATACAGCCGGCAAACCGTACTGCTGAGAAACCAAAATGGAAACAAACCTTTCTATAAATACCATCTAAAGGCAGCCTGACATTACATGGAGAGAAGAAGGTGAAACCATATTCACGGTATTGACGCCAAATCAAAACAAATAAATTTAAAAAAAAAAAAAACACTCGGAAAGCCTGACTAACAGAGTGTGAAGAAGATAACGCTAATATGTGTGACAGTGTAACAAAGAAGAATCCAAATCTAACAAATTTGAAATTAGTTAAATCCAGACCACGAAAACAGCAGCATACTAAAATACCAACTGCTATTATCGAAAATCGAGATCCAAAAGAGCAGCAAACCACTGGCTTCAGGGGAAATGACTCTAAACAACATAAAGAGGGAATAATAGAATCTGCAAGACTTCCGAAATGATCTGACAGTTTTATCAAGCCCTTTAAAAACTTTGAAAGTCTACAGGATATGGACATTAGAAATCCCCCAAAGGAAAACCTCCCAGACTTCCCATGCTTCCACTAGCTCTAAAGTTATCTGACACCAAACGACAGTGGAATTTAAAAGCAGATATTTTTTAAATTCATTTTCAACTCAGAGAACATCACCCAATTGATGTCTGGCTTCAGGAGACCATTCAGAAAGGAAACGTAGGAGTTAATATATAAAAGTTTACCTACAACACCGCTAAAAGAAATACTAAAGGGTGATGGCCGCTGGCGCGAGTAAAAATGCATGCTCTAAACCAAATGAGGAGAGGATTAAAGAATCTTCTAAATTTCCCACAGGATCGGAAGATTCTATCAAGATCTTTAATAAACCTATAAAGTATGGTCTCTGGAGACGTACACCTGCAGATAGTGAAACCTCCCAAAAGCCAGGCCCAGGAATACTTCAGCTATAAGAAAAAGGTAGTAGTTGGCTTCGTTTTGGGTTCTCATCATTAGAATCAGTATCAGAAATCTTGGTCAATTTTCCTGACTTAGACGAATTTCGTCATCGGAGATGATGGTCGAACTATTCCTGGTGCTAACGTTAAGTTCGCCTCAATTTATAATGTGCATAGGCCTATCATCAGCTATTTAAGAGAACGGTAGGGCTGGAATGACTAAGTTTGTTGCAATAAATTACATTTTGGACTTTTAATAAAAGAAATGTTTTAACTGTCTAACCACAACAGCAAGTTAGACACAGAGAGACAATACATCGCGTTTCAACATTGTCGACAACGTTGTACAGGGGACATAAGCTTACAGAGGCGACTAAAAATCTTTGGGAAAGCATAATGTCGATGGATACATGGCAATGCGGGTTCAGTTTGTTGCGTTAGCTCACAAATGTTTCGTCTGTCGTGATGCCATGAGGATTCGAGTTTTTAACATGCGAGAAACATATGAACAAATATGAAAAGTATTTCACCCAAAATGTTGCATATTTTCATTATCAGGTATATAAACAAAAAGGATACAGTCGCAGTTCGAAGCTTTTTAAAATTTATTTTAATAAATGGTCATGTACTCGAATATAGGTAAAACAATACCCTGATTTTAAGCCTGTAAATATTTTACAATATAACCAATTTTTGTTCTCAAAATAACGTATTCATCGATCTTGTCATTTAAAGTATTTCAAAGGTTATGAAGTCTTCTGTACAAACTTTCGCCATGAATGTACATACGGTGTTGACAGAAACTTTTATCAAGCGAATAGTGTAGTCGTGTTTTTTTTAGCAATACGGATGTGATAAAACAGTGTGCGCAATTATGAAATACACAACTCCATTAATCCTCAAAGCCGGGCATGGTGAAATCATATACATCACCTTAGTGCAACAAATATTTAGAAGTCAGTAAACAGGACCTTTAGGTTAAGATAAAGACAGTGTTGTGTGTGTGTGTGTGTGTGTGAGTGTGTGTGTGAGTGTGTGTGTGTGTGTGTGTGTGTGTCAATAACAGGTAGTACAACTTTACAAAATAGCAAAATGAAAAATACAGGTTAAGTAGTTGAGAAACAAAGTAAATTGCTATATTTTTCAAATTTAACGTTTTTGGTTTTTATTTCTCTATGTCATTATTTACAGCAATTAAACATTTCCTATACCGTTAGATTTAAGTTATATTTCTATTCGAATACCATCTTCTCTATTGCCTTAAATAAGTAGATTAAAAATAATATGAACTTAATTTGTAACAGTACATCAAAGTCTAACTTGTAACTGATGGACCGGTAACCAATAATATCTCTAGTAAGATGTGAAGTATTACGTAATCACGGCAATACCGAGACCTTGTTGGAAAATCATTAAGTACTAGGCTCTGGGTCCAGGAGGACGATCCCTTTGCATCAAACATAAACATATCAAGCAAAAATTCCAATCGTGATAACTTTTTACTAAATTCATATCAGGGTAGGTGTAACAAGAAAGTCAGATAGTGAATTTCGTGCCAGGAATGATCGGTATAATGTCTAGCATGCACTGGTATTTTCAGCTGGCCAAATTAAAGAGAATATGTAAGATCGAGCAGTCCTGGACTACTGTACGGGATCCCTACTGACGCCGCGATTCAAACGGACGCAACAGGATGTAGCTGGAATTCTGGGTGCATTTGGCCACCAGTATTCGCATATTGTCCAGCTAAAAATCGGTCCGTTGGTGTTCATGTATTTTAGCACGTTCAGTGGAATGCTATTCTGGTCGGCCGTGTAGAATACGATGTGTTGACAGTCTGTTGATGATTCTAAGGTGCAAATAAATTTGTGGTGGTGAGACTGGCCGATCCTGCACACATAAGGTAACGAGAGTTGTAAAGGCGCTAAGTCGCAAAAAGCAAATTCATCGGGTGATTCCGTGGTAATATCTGCACCTTATTATGGCATTGCTCAAGTTATTCTTCACGTATCAATGCCATTACAATTATTGCCCGTATTATCTCCATATTAAAAAAGTAAACAAACTTGGTTATGACCTAGGTGTGTGTGTGTGTTTGTGTGGGGTGGGTGGGTGGGTATGTATGTGATTTGGAGTTTTAACGTAGCTTTAACAATTTTTCAGCCATATCGCTACGATGTCTGCAGTATGGCAGTTTATAGTGATTTTTAGCACTGACGCATCATGCCGCTGACATGTACCATGATGTCCCACCCAGTCATATTATCCTGACACCAGGCTGACCAGTCCTAACACTAACCTCTTAATGTTGGGCGCCTAGCGAGACAGCTGTTAGTACCATTTATTTTATAAGGTCTTTGGTATAACTTGGCCGGGGTTCGAACCCGCGACGTCCCGCATCCGAGGCGGACGCACGAACCAAAAGGTAACATGGCGGTCAATGACCTATCTAATATTGACCACTTTCCAGTATATGTAAAAAGAAATATCCATAAACCTCAAGTGCTCGAGCAGGGAAAGAAATTTAACAAAGCAGGCGGAGAGCCAAATCTGACTTCGTCTTCACAACGTAATGGATCTTTTCAACCAGAGAAATTGAATGAAATCAGAGCCTTCAATTGCGACCATACGTTCCTGTATACAAACGGAACGAAAGACAGAAAAAAGAAATTGTATCTTCCCATTTAACACCATATTGCACCATCTTGAGCCCGTTATCAGAAACAAAGCTTCAATTTTTATCGCAGATTGTACATCAATTCTCAAAGCTTTGAAATACGTTGAAACCTGTCAAAACGCCAAAATTTCATAATCTTTTCTGATTCCTTTTTCGTATTAAAGTCTTTGCAAAACTTGAAATCTGACGTTTTGTTAATATCCCTGATATTACAGAAACACGATGTGATCATACAGGGTGGAAAAAGTATTCTGTACTATTGGCTACGCACGTTGTTGTAAAGGGTATTTAAAGGAGAGATAAAGATGAGAAAGCTGCCCTGCAATCACCAGTTTCCGGATGTAAGATTCCATATCCTTACTTTAAAATATTGTATTAATCAGCTTGCTCATAATACTTGATAAAATATGTGGAACGAAAACTCCACAAACATTAAACCCACTAATGGTAGCTGTCGAATATAACAAATCGTTGATATATCGTGATGATTGTGTATCGGACGCATATACGTGACTCATGCATTCCTACTGAAACGTGAACCACCATAAGAGTGCATACCATGCCAGTGTCCACTGACAGTGAAAGACATAATTTGTCCAGTATGTTGCTTTCCACAATATAAGACGGAAGTATTTTGATGCCAACTGCATGAAGAAACCGTTTGATGATACACCACCCGAAACAATGCTGACTTTATGAGGGAGTGCAGGTTATATACAAAATGTTGACCTTCTGGATTAAGAGTTTTACAAGTGCTATGAAAGAATTTTTATCATAACCTTCTTCTCATTTCTTGCTGTGAGAAGGAATTACTCATAAGTTAAGAAATGTCTTTGCCCATGGTTAGAGAGAGAGAGAGAGAGAGAGAGAGAGAGAGAGAGAGAGAGAGAGAGAGAGAAGAAGAAGAAGAAGAAGAAGAAGAAGAAGAAGAAAGTTCGGGCTCTTTTAAACAAGGAGGTGTCACGCATAACGGTGTAGATATGGCTACATCTGGGGAATATGGCGATGCAAGAGAGGTAGCGGGATCGACTGTAAGAAAAGACGGACGGAGTCTTCTGATTCTTTTGACAGAACGAACTTTATTTAAATACTTGATATATATAGATATATAATGCTACATTCTAGAGATACATCTTATAAAGCCTTTATATTTAAAATACACGAAATACATATAAAATTATACTTTTCCTTCGAGCTTATCAACTTCTTACATTTGTATAATTTTAGAACATAATACAGATAATTTAATCTCAACTAAATTCATGATAGCCAAATATTATAAAATTCAATAGTTGCGATTAATGCAACAATCATTTTGAAGAAATGTATTTTACTAAATTTAAAATAGAATACTAATTTGGAATAGGTTACTATACATTATTCTTTATTACTTAAAGAATATTTTATTTCTACATTAAATCTAATCATGAAGGTGGTAGCGAATTCGTTTTTCCAATAATAATTACCATGAATATAAATTCTTTAAAACAACTAAGCATTCCATTATATTATAATATCAAATAGAAGGATCTCAGAAAGAAAAGACTACTTTAAATTTATGCTCTTCTAATGCTGAAGATTGCAATAAACCTATCACTCTCACAGAACTACAACATTGTTGATCGATTTCACGATTCTAAAACTGGACAAGGTGTTCTCCAATATCAGCTTCTGAAACACTAACCCGACAAAGCGTTCAGTATACTACAAAACATTTTAAATACAGTTTGGGAAACTGAGCACTTCCCGTCGGCTTGGCAAGAAGAAGGAACGATGGAAGTATATAAATACGGAAAGGATCATACCATTCCTTAAAACTACTGTCTATAATAACTACCAAGCTGTATTTAATAAGAAACGTTGTTGGAATGAACGATGCATGATAGAATCCTGTTGTATCTCGAATCCCAAAAAAAACCCTACTATCTAATCTTTGATGTGGATTCACACGCCATATAATCGCTGCTGACCATTTCTTCAGATCTGAATCATTTATGAGAGAATCTTTCATAAAGAAAAAACTCAATTATCAGTTATCGTCTTTGCTCTGTTGAAAGCTTATGGCATCACGTGGAAGAATAGCATACTGAATAACCTATTCAATCTAAGTTACTGAATAACCTATCCAATTATAGATATACAAATTCCAGGGTTACAGTAAGTATCATCCTTTCTAAATTATATCCTCAGGATGCAGGAGTACCACAAGGCAGCATATTGTTAGTTATCCTTTCGGCATCAAAATTAGGAGTATAATTACATGCCTTAACCCAGGAACAGATTGTGTGCTGCATGGCGACCACTTATTTATTTGCTAAAGATTAAACAGTAGGCATACTTTTGGAACCAGATACACGAGAGCTTAAACAGAGTTAGAAATGGACAGGATAAAACGGGTTTGAATTTGTGAAATCTAGAACTGTATGTACGAATTTTTTGCGGACCTCGTAAAACTCATGATGACCCGAAACTCTGTCTGGACGGTGTCTCTTATCCCCATTGCGGGAGAAACAAGATTGTTAGATTTTTTTAACATTTCTTATGCAAATTAGATACCTCAGGGATAAATGTCAAAAGGCCCAAGATTAAATAAACGTCATGGCAAATACCGATTAGAGAACAGACCAGAACGTGGTCCTCCAGGTGTACAATATTTAGTAAGATCTGAAGCTGACCATGGCTCGATGGCGTTCGGATCAGCTTTCAAATCTCGCCTGCAGACGCTTGATCCGATTCAGAATAGGCGTCTTAGATTTTATCTGGAAGCATTCAGATCCTCCCCTCCGCAAAATCTCTTTGTTGAGGCAATAAAAGACCTCAATTCCCTAGATAAAGAAATTAGGTCTTCAAAATTAATGTTTGAAATATTGCAAATAGCTGTAAAGAAAGGGCAGACATTGTACCAAAAACTGCACTGCAGTGAACAGTTTCAGAATGGAAGATAACATATACAAATCTTAAATGAATAAGCAGTATGTTTTTAATACCTGGATTGAAAACTTCAGAAACAAGCTTCAGAACATGGAACCCACTGTTGGAGATTGACATCCCTGATATACAATATATCGATATTGTGAGATACACATACCTCTCTGATGAATACCTTGTAAAAGGCGAATCTCGACCAGGTTGCCTTCCTTGCCAGTGTCCATTGACAATCGAACACATTTTTGTAGAGTTTTTCAACTTCCACCACCTGAGAAAAAATTATCTTAATGTTGATTCTATAAACATATTTTATGGTGATGTTTCAACAGAGACAATCTTCTACAGTTTGACGGAATGCGGTTTATTAAGTAAATTTTGAACATATTTTATAAGGATTTTGCGTATTTTACCCTATATTCTACCATCCGTCATAAGTGTGTTGTATTGTAAGAGTGTGAGTGTTGGATTGTAAAAATAAGTCATTGTGTGTAGTTTGGCGTGTCTTTGCCCACCTCTATTTATTCTCTGTAAGACTGCGTGTGTGTCTGTGTGTATGTGTTGTGTGTGCAAGAATAGGAATTAGTGCTTATAATCCTAATCCACTACTTAAAATCTCTCTTACCTATCTATTTGTGTACAAGCTAGTGTTGGTAAGTAAGGGTGAATTCTTGTTCATTATTAGGTTTGTCAGACCCACCGTGATCAATTCTTTGTGATCTGATGACAGCCCATTTTGTTCAGTTCCCATTCAGCCCCAATTTGTATGTGTATCTTTGAAAAATATATACCCTACTGGTCCCCCTTCCCGCCTTTATATGTATGGTGAAAACTGAAAGCATAATAATGGACCTACCTGCTCATCGAAGTACCCCATAGTTACTTTTCAAAATAGCTGCCTAACGTTAAATTCCCATAAGTCCAATTGCTTCAAATACATTCGTCCATACCATCCCACATAACTACTCCTACTACTGCACCAGTCTAAAAGTAATAATAATAAGAATTAAATTTTCTTGACGAATTGCTCCAAATGTATTATACGTGATGACGTGATATTACATGTTGCAGGAATCTGGCCCCACTGTCAATAAATATCATAACACTTCTCTTGTAACTGAAATTTAACATTAGCATCATGTTTAGAATACTTCAGACAATATCCGTATTTATGGAAGCGATGGAGACAGTGGAAAGGAAGTAAAATAATTTTAAGTTTCAAGATTAAATACATATAAACCACTTTATTTTTAAAAGAAGGGTTGACGAATTTTCCCAAATTTAAATTTTCATAACATTGTCGATTATTTAAATATTTTAATTATTGATGCATGCTTAATGTTTAGTGCAAATGTTTTATTACCAACCAAGCAAACATAAAGATTTTCGAGCCAGCAATTTTGGGAAGAAAGTTTGTGATGATTAATGAAACCGATATGAGTTTATAAAATTAAACCTGCAAGGGAGTGACTATTAATTGGAAACGGGACGAATGAAATAATACAATATTGAAAATGTTTAATATATAAATTAAAAGATGAATTTAAAAGACAGGTGGAATTCATTAATAAAACAAAGGAATCATTTTAAGTGCATGAGTGTTTCTATTTATTCTTTTTCTCGGTGCTATTATCTTTGATTATCCTCAGATGGGTGCACAGAAACTGCCCCAACACGAAGGGACTGGCAGTAAAACGTGTCTAATCGGATTCATTTATAACGTAGAAAATTATATCATGCCAGAATACGCTATGAAATAGCACACCGCCCTTTGGTTGATATATACGGTCAAAACACTCTCCAAAAACCATTCCAATGGCTAGCTCGAAACTCAAAGAAGCTGTGTAAACACATATTTTCAGTGTTTTGTTCAGACTGGAATGACAAAGATGATAATCGGTTTTGCGGATGTACCTAGCAATTTATCATAACATTCGCGTTTTCTAGTTGTTTTGACTTACGGAAAATTCCTATCTCCCCGAAGGACAGCTTAATTCGAGTAAATATTTGCTGATATTTTCGAGACGGTTTGAAAGTGCCGTCCGTATTGCGCTCAAAAGAAGACTTTCAATACTTTTGACAAATACTTTTAAAGATACCTGTACCTTCTGCTTCTTTCTGTTCTTCTTTATCGAGAGCATAACAAAGGTTTACAAATTACTTTAACGACAAAGATACTTAGTTTCATAAAGGAATGACATGACACCTATAAAAAGCAACAGAAAGAACAGCAACATCTACTCCTGCTGCTGCGAATATTGCTAAGGCTATAAAACTATATATTATTATTTTTTACTGCTACTACTACTACTACTACTACTAATACTACTGACAAACATGTCACAAAGTAACGATTCATTATTTGTAGTGACAATGTTAATTTTGTAAAGATTCTTCTACTATCACAGCTGCTTATGTTGCTCCAGCTCGCAAAGTCATCAACAAAAGAAGCAATGGGGAGGGATACATTTGAAATTAGAATAATTTTTGTACAATACTACCCACAGAAGCATATCATTTAGTTGTAAAATATTTAATTATAAAAAGCGGAAAATGTTCAATGATCAGTTAGTTCTTAAGCAAAGTGTAACAGAGACTTCTTGCGCAATACAACAGGCATGAGTACAAACAATTACTTTATCATATGCTAGTTCATAGCCAAATGAGGGAGAGAGAGAGAGAGAGAGAGAGAGAGAGAGAGAGAGAGAGAGAGATCATTATTTAAGCCAGCAATGTAACATCCTATCATAAATTTTATTTCGGACGAAAAGCCTGCACGCATTAAATGGAAATGAATGTATGAACATGTATCGGCTATATGAAACATGAGCTGTACGTCTGCAGCCACATCCACTATTTTTATGTGCTAAAATCCTTCCATTTGGATACATTTCAGTGCAAACCAATACAGTCGGACTCAGCGATAAAGCTCTTGCAACTCATACTACAGTGTACGATACAAATACAAAAATAATGAAAGATCACTGGTGTATCGAAAAGAAGAGATGCATTAATATGGATAGGAATCAACTGAATAAGAAGACAGCCTTGTACGACTAAATGGCTAATATATGTATCCAAAAAGAAAGTCAGCTGTATGAAACAAGAGCTCTAAATCATGAGCAGCAGCAGGAAGGGTGAACAGACCACTTTCTAGAAGAGTCCTTTTATGAAAGAAAGCTTCCTACGAAAATGAAAATACAAGGTCAATAACGCCAAATAGAAGCCTCTAACCGACCGAGACTCTCTCTCTAATTGGGTTAGCTCATTTTGTTACTTTATCTTTCACGTTTGTGTTTTCAAATCTGTATGCGTATCCGTTTACGTACCCTGACACTCACTCGAGGTCGACACCCTTCCAGCTGTTGTCTCTCAACCAAAAATTTTATCGAGACCTATGCGATATCGTGACCGAGGATCATGTAAATTTATCGTGATAAATCCATGAGGAATCGCTTGCGCGCATGAAAAGAAGTTTCTGAATTTAATCATATCCATGTCCCCTGAACACCAAGTCTAATTATTGTTTCGCAGAGTATGTGTATCGACTCCATTCAAGACAACTAAAAGATTGCAGTTATCTCTGATCACTTTAGGTATTTGTGTATATCGCTGAGTAACATAAATTGCGTCAGTATTTTTGTGTCTACCTCTGGAAAATATCCGAGCTGGATTTGATTGTTTGTCCAGCATCACACCATCGTATACTACAAGATTATTAATACAGCCATCGAGATCATCCACAGATGGAGCATCATCAATATCGGTGATAAAGTCAATAATATCATTACCATCCTCATCCAACAATTTTGAATTTTCATTAAAACCTTTAAGCACGTTGTAGCATCGCTGATCATCTACAGATGGTGCCACTAAATACAACTTATCCCACTTGAGTCATCTCATTATCAGATTAAGCAACAATTGCGTCTTACCAGACCCAGATGGACCTATGATAATTGCTCTCATAGAATTTGGTAGCGCTGGATGATGCTTGACTGACTCTTGTTTTCGTGTCGCTGAGAAATCAAAGATATCCATGTTGTACAAATATAATAAATAATATGAATTTATATTGTATTCCATGTAGAACATCCACCACCACAAGTGGATTAACAACAATAATTACAAAAAATAAAAAGCGTGCACTGAGAGGCAAATGTATAAAATGTGGTACAAAAAAATACAAATTTATTTCGTCTCGTACGAAGACAGGTGGAGATATTACTGCTTCATTAGGAAAATTATCAGGACCTCCATAGGCTAAGTATCCTGGAGAAAAACATCTTCCTCGATATATCCACTTGATATCCGACTTGACGAACGAGATGAACCAAGACCTGAAGAGTATCCAATAAATGCGATTGATCAAGCATCCCACGTTCATGATGTCGCGTATAAAAAAAAAAAGATTTACAACAACGACATATTGCAGATGTGAAGTTGCTTCACTCGTTAAATTTCATAAACAAATAAATCTGTCAGAGAAAAACTTGCTAGTTTCCTAGTAAAATCTGCGATGAAAGGTAAACTAGTGCTAGAGGCCATTAATTAGTAGGCCAATTATTATTTCAACAATGGAATTGGTTTATTATAGCCCAAGAGAATATTGGAGGGGTAGAGCAGAGTTTAGTAACCTTGCTGATGCAGCAGGTGTCGCACGTTCTGTTGCTGCAGACTGGTTAGCACGACAAGCAATATGGCAAATTTATCTACCACCACCTAAAAGTTCAGTACGCACAGTTTGATGTCAGAACGCCTAATGAAGTTCATCAAGCAGATATTTTGTTTTTACCGCATGATACCATTAAAACTGGTAGACGTCAATCGCGCACATACTAATACGCGCTAACTGTTTTTGATGTTGCAAGTAGATATAAAGAAGCAGAACCACTATCAATTAAAACAGCAACTGAAATTGCATCTGCGTTTGAACGAATTTATCAACGTGGCGGTCTACGATGGCCACAGTTGCTACAGGTTGATCCTGGCAAAGAATTTCTTGGTCCAGTATCATCTCTGATGAAATAACATAACGTCAAACTCATACGAGGACATACCGCAATTCATCGCGATCAGGCAATCGTTGAGCGATTTAATCGAACACTTGCTGAGCGGTTATTTGGATATCAATATGCAAAGGAAATATCAACCGACCTTAAGTCCGGGGATAAGAGATCTCGTGAATGGGTTGCAAGATAATTGTAATAAATTTTGGAGATGCGCATTTGGTTATAGCGCCCCGTTTAAGGAATTACTAGGAGCAAACGTCACGGAGAGAAAGTGTTAGTGAGTTTCCATGATGCCATGGTCAATTAGTAGTGAATTCAGACCCAAATCGCATGACTGTCCCTGGAATAATGTACTCCCTAGTAAAATCTAGTAGTGTACCTTGGTGTTGTGACTGCAGTGGCAGTATTTACGGTAGGAAACCGGTAAATTACACAATGGAATAAAATGAGAAGGGACTCTGCAGATACCGTTTATGTCACCATGGTGGCAAATGTGATGTAGCTGTATTGGTGTAATGTGCCTTGGAACCATGGATTGACTGGCCTAAGGTGGCGTAGTTAAAACAGTTCCCTGAGTTAGGGGATAGTTGTAGAGTTTCTACGGCGTGAACTGCTGACGGTACGGAAAGTTGATGAAGGGAAACTATGCAAACGTGCGGTTGATAAATATTTGGCAAGTTGGGAAATCTGTGGTTTTACATTGATTAGAGTAAAATTTATGTATAGAATGGACACGTCTGGCTTTCTAACTTACAACTGAAGTTGTATAGAAGTCTTTGGAAATTTGGGGTAAACATATGACTTCTAGCGGGAATCGCGCCAGGGTTTGACTCCGCTCGGTCAAGCAAAGACCCCTGGCTTGTAATATTATCAAGTATGATAGCTGCGTTAAATAATGAAATTACTCGTGCAGCTTCTATGAAACCCGTCAGCGCGATCACAAAAAAAATATATATATACCAATACAACGACATGACTCCTTCTCAAAACAACCAGTACTAGGTAATGTGACTGTAAGATATTTAAATGAACCTGGTGAACTTGAAGGGGGTAAAAAAAGAGCAATTGATCCTATTTGGAGTGTGATAACACATAAAATTTCCAGCGTGGTAAGATCCACGGGTACACCTGCAATTTACAGACTAGATTCAACTGCTCCTCAACGTGGATTTGTACGTGAACAATTACAAGTAATTCCTGAGGATACACAATTACCACCACCTTTACTTTTGTGAACTGGCGCCTCGACGTCGATTACATTCAAGACAGGTCAGCATCACATTTACGAGTGTGTGACCAACACTACTATTAATTCTATCTACGGTGAATTGTTTTGGATTATTATTCGAATACTTCCACATCATTACTGTGTTACAGCTCGCACAATGATTATTCTGTCGTTCTTTCAGTGTCATGATAAATTCAGCATCGAGATCAAAGTCGCGTTTATATTTTTGGTCACATTCCTTATAACTAGCTAATTTGTTTCTTACTACATCATCGCCAATATTTTCGTTGTCGCCGGTAGTTGATTATTATTTTCTGTGAAGTCTATGATAACCCTCCGCAGCTGAGATATTCTTCTGACTCGAGACACTGCGGGGTAAATTAAATTTGACCATTCAGTACGATGATCGACGATCCAAATATTTGTATCGGAAATAGTTAATCCTTGTGACGAATGAATCGTTATAGCATATCCTATAATCCATGGAGTTTTGTCCATCGTTGACTTGCTCTCAACAGCATCAACAGGAACCAAAACTATATTATTTAGTACAAGAGTTTACTTCCTTGACTCTGTCAAGGTTCCAGGAATTTCAACATCGATATTCTGTCGTCGCGTATCTGCTGAGCGATAACATAATGGTACAGGTAGATTTGAAAATGATTCTTTATGTAACATAAATATTTGTTGCTGAAGTGTATCACGAACTATCTTTCTTCTTGCAACTATCAGATCAGCAGGACTCCATAAATTTCAAAAATCATTTATATGTGTTTCCGGAATTATCTCACACATTATTTCACACTGAACATTATCTGGTTGTAGTCTGATTAATTTCTTAAACTCTTTTAACGAATCATCAAGCGCCCGGTAATCATCATTAATTTCCTCATAATAACCTACAAACGTTTTCAGCCATTCATGCGGAGATAATCCAACAAAAGATGGTGGTTGACCATGATCTCCACGCATTATCACAGCAGTATTTTTAGTCAACAACCAATCAAAAAACGTTTTTAACACATCTAGCGACACCGTGCATATTTCATCCCAAATAATGATCTTAGGAATATATTTTCACCCATTCGTTCAGGAGTTCATGCGTCTCCGTACCATCTAAAGAAATTATGATAAGTTTGAGATTTTACTCCACGTTCACTCATTTTCTGGCGAGTCTGTGAGTGGGTGTTAACACAACCATGTCAAGATTCCCTGAACAACTGTTCAGGAATAATTCAATTGCACGCGTTGTTTTACTAGAACCACCACATCCATTGAGATAAACGGTTTTATGTCTGGCCACCGGATCATATACCGATGGTGCTGATGATAGTTGTGACATTCGATTATTCCTGTGGTATATATCCTTAATTTCAACGGCGGCTGATTCAGAATAACTAAGTATCTTTTCTCTTTTTATTCTCCATTCGCCCCATGATACATCGGTACCAATCTGTAACAATTCTGCGCATTTTTTATTTATATAAAATGAATCTGTGGCAACTCTAACCGCGGTATCATGAAATCTGATTATCATCGATAATAAATTTATCGAAACATATGCTAACATCGAAGATCTTAAATAATAATAATAATAATAATAATAATAATAATAATAATAATGAGGACTTTGTATAGCGCCTAATCATTAGAAGCTCTAAGCGCTTTACAACATTTGACAACACTTAAAAAACATATATAATGATATGATTACAAAAATAAAAACAAACACCACGAAATTAGAAAACAGAAAACATGCTGTAAATATTTAAGATAAGGATACATTATTAGGTCTTTAAGTCTGTTCTAGCAGTTGAAATAGGTGAGTTTTAGGAGCGCTCTTGAACGAGATCACTGTGTCTTTGTGTCTAAGTTCAGTGGGCAATTCGTTCCACGTTGCTGGGCCCTGGTATGCATAAGAGCGTTGTCCATATGACTTCATTTTCATAGTGGGAATAATGAGAAGATGAGTGTCAGAAGAGGAGCGTAAGTATCTTGCAGGTGTGTACACATGGGTGAGGTCAGAAGGTATGTTGGACTGGAGCCCGTCAGTGAAACGTAGCACAGAGAGCAAATTTTGTGTTTAATTCTGGATCGTACAGAGCAGGGTGGAGGTGTGCTCTGATCGTGGAACTCTAGGGATGTCCGAGAAGCTGTGTTTTGAACTTTTTGAAGTTTCTGGAGTAGATATTGAGACGAACCAGACAGAATTGAATTACAATAGTCCAGTCTTGAACGTACTAAGGAACACACAAGTGTTTTAGTGGCATCAACTGAAAGATACTTGCGAATGTAGCTGATGCGTCTCAGCTCAAGATATGCAGCCTTGCATATGTTCATGACATGTTGGTGCAATGAGAGAGTACTGTCAAGAGTAACACCTAGGTTTCGTACTGACTGTGAATTTAATTTTGGTGTTGCTGATATTTATTGTCTGAGGTAAAGAATGTGAATGAGAAAGTCTTTGTGTTGTAATCAGAATGGCTTCAGTTTTATCATCATTCATCTGCAGCTTTTACATGTCACCCATGATTTCACATCGGAAATGCACCTCTCTACGCCTTGGATGGTAGCTTCAACTTCAGTTGGATGGCTAGATTTGTATATTTGGGTGTCATCAGCATACATTTGGAGAGACACTGGATGATGATCTATGACACTTGAGAGTGGCTGAGTGTACAGAATGAAGAGAACAGGTCCAAGAACAGCCCCCTGTGGAACACTACAGCATAGATCGACTGGGCTGGAGTGTTTTCCATTTGCGGACACAATTTGTGTCCTGTTGACCAAGTAGGACTTGAACCATAGTAAGGCCGTATCATGAATGCCAAATACATGCTGGAGACGGTGAAGTAACATATCATGGTCTATAGAGTCAAATGCTGCAGACAAGTCAAGGAGAGTGAGAACTGTAATCTTTCCGCTACCCAAAGCAGAAAGAAGGTCATTGACTACTTTCAGAAGAGTAGTTTCAGTACTGTGGCAAGGGCGATATGCAGACTGTATATTGCTAAAAAGACTGTTTGAATTCAGATGAGATACAAGTTGGGATAGGAAACCTTTTTCCAAGATTTTTTACATGAATGGGAGATTAGAAACTGGGCGGTAGTTCTTTAAATCATTATGGTCGAGCGTTGGTTTATTCAGCAGAGGCTTTACAATGGCAGTTTTGTAAAATGATGGGAATTCCCCAAATGAGAGAGAGGTATTAATAACAACAGTTAGTGAAGGCAATATTGGATCTAAATACTCAAGCAGCAGCGACGTCGGAATCGGATCAAGTTCACATGACTTTGGTGCACTCTTCATCACGATTGTACGTACTAAATCCATGGAGACAGGTTCAAATGCTGCTAACGGTTGCCGCTGAAATTCTGTATCGCATCTGTATGGTGACGACGAGTCAATTGAAATTGTGTTGTCAAGTTTATCTCTGACGGTTTGTACTTTGTCACGGAAGAAATTTGCAAACAGGTCCGGAAGGTCGACTAGAGAGAAGATAGCTGGAAGTGGTGTTCATTTGTTCCTTGACATTAGCTTGTTAGTAGTCTCAAATAGCTCTTTGCAGCTGGAACTTTCCGTGATCTTAGTACTGTAGTGGGCTGATTTCGCTGCATGGAATATGTTTGTGACATTCTTCTTAGCGGTATCATAGATTTGCTTAGGAATAGTGAGTCTGGTGGAAAGCCAAAGCCTCTCAGCTTTACGGCGGTCTCTTTTAGCAGTGCGAAGCTGGTCCCTAACACTGCTAAATGAGTAAACTGCGGTGAGTCACCATCAATATGCTCACAATTGTACCTAATTTAGTTCCATCCGACAAATAAGCATTATTCCGGCTTATAAATGTGCCTTTCTCTGTTGTATCAGTAATTATAAAATCAAGTTTAGCATCGTCGATAATGTCCTTTACGATCATATGATCCTCCTTGCGTAAATTTACCAATTATTTTTCTGACAAGATCCTTTGCAAGTTTATTTTCATACTCAATTTCATCGGGGTTACGCTCAAAGATTTCGTCGAGAATAGATCTCTCAACGACAACTCTGCCAACAGTGACTTTGTCATCGTCAGGTTTTGGTAACCAGACTTGTTTTTGTGGACGATAAGATATTATTGCTTCACTTGCGGTTAACGATTTTAAAATTCCACCATCAAACATATATCGTAATAGCACTGTTGGAGCCCAACATTTTTGAGAAAAATGACGACCAGACCAAATATAAACAATCCGGTTATGACATCCCCCGAACGAAAACGATTGAATACAAGTAAATCCAGTCAAGTCAAAATCTGGAAAGGGTCCATTTATTGCAACTCTGGTCATCTCGTGTGTTGGATGTCCAAATCTCTTAAAATATGCAGAACACTCTCCAATTCCAAGAAAACTTCCAGGATAACATGCAACCATATCAACTGTGATAACATGCTTATAATCGTATTCAGTGTTCCACAATCCTCCATGTCCATATTCGACAAAACTGTGTTGGAGATCTTCAAGAAATTCGGATCCTGTCGTTGACCATGAATTTTTCTCCTGAACAAAGTGAGCAGCAATTGACAGAACGGTAAAACAATTACTGAGTAATTGTTTATCATCGTTTGTGTATTTTGATGCAAGATTTTTCATTTCGTCGTGGAGAGATTCTGCACGATAAATATCTCCGCCAGGTCGTACAAACTGGTCATCATTTCCACATTCTGAACTTTGAAACAACCATACAGATACAGGATCGTTTTTATTATTTTTATTTATAAAATCAAACATATCATAAAATTTAACAATTCTATTTCGTGGAAATATTGTTACGTCTTTCGTCCAAGCATGTGCATTATGATCAATGATGTCTATCCATGCTCCTTTTGATTTATATTTTGATTCGTATAAAATCTCGCTGGTTATTGTTTTCACCTTTATCGGAAGTTTTAATTTTTTTCAAGCTCGGCAACGTCGTTGATCGTAGCGCCATGTTCCTTGCCACGATCAGCCCATTCGTTTATTTTTTACGTCGTAAATCCGTTAAACCATTTCCACGTATCGCGTTTGTAAAATGTTCCGTAACTCGCGCAGCTACACAATTCAATCTTGACAAAGTCAAGGACGAAAATTTCATCGGTTTGAGATCATCAACGCTAGGCTTATTATCCAGCGGATATAACGCATAAACAACTGCAGTCACAGGATATGCTCGATCATAATAAGGTCTATCAATTCCAGTCAACATTCCTGGTTTGGAATTTTTACTTAACTTTACAACATCTCCAGTGTGATGTAATCGAACAGGGTCACATTTGCCACGGATAATCCTGGTGTCGCCCACAATACATTTTATTCTGAAAAAGTATCTTTGTTTGTCGAAATAATTAATAATCGTCGCTGCTGGTTGGTCATTCATTGTAGCATCGACAACACCAACGGTGTCGCCCATGATTCTTAATGTTGACGACACATGAGCCGCGACATCGTCGCGAAATTCCACCTTGGCTTCACTGATACGATTGATTAGATTTTGATCCCTCGGCATATGCGATATCATGCTTGTTGACGTTAGCTCGTTAGAATTGTCAGCTTGGCGGCGCATTCTGTCAAGATCGAATCTAGCTTAAGAAGTCTTGATTGCAGATAATCTCGTAAATTCCTCCATTGTTATAATTAAGGCAAATATATATTTTAATTGAAGTTTATTTTATAATATATAATGATTCAAGCAAAGAATAAATGTAAGTGGCTGATGATTGGCTCTACAACTATTTGTAACAAAACCTGCGTAAATGAATTTTGTGGATACCACCTACAAAGCGTGCGCAGAGAGAGTCTAGAACCAAAACCATGTTTAAAATGTAGCAAAGGATTCCGTGGAAAAACGCAGTTGTGTGTAGAATGCGGAGGAAAAATACAGAGAGCGGAAACGATATTATGATAAAAAAAATAACGCCGGCAACAGCGTTGCTGTCATAAAAAAACGCCATATTTTCACACTAGTAATAAAAGAATTATTTAGACAAATAATATTGCTATATAAATGGAGCAAAATGAATTTGTAACACATCCCATCATCAAGAATTATAAGGCATCTCGTGATGGTGTAATTAGGAACTGTTAACTAAACAAAAAAGCAGTTGGTGCTGTCATTAATACTGGTTATGTCATATTCCGTGCTGGAAAAATGTATCTGTGTCATAATTTCGTATACGAGTGTTTCCACGGACTAATCAAAATGGGTCTTGTTATTGATCATATCTACGGCATAAAACCCGATAACTCTCTGAATAATTTACAAGCTATTACACAAAGTCAAAATTGCAAATTTCGAAATACTGGGAGTAATTATAAGTCTCCAAGATCAGTTATATCTATGAATATATAGACAGGCGAAGAAAAAATATTTCCATTAACATATGCAGCGGGGAAATATTTTGATATTTGCAGGTGTTCAATACACTTTTTCGCAAATAATATAACCAAATCGGCGTTTTCGAAGAAATATAAACTAAAAATAACATTTAAGTACGCTGCCACTCCTGAATAGAACAAGAAGATATTGAGACAAAAAATACTTTTGAATTTTGTTGTAGTTGTCTTGCAAAAACACTCTAGATGAAGCGAGATAACTCTGTCAGGTAAAAGATAGAGCTATTAAAGAATTGTCTCGCTTGTATTTTACAACAGTATTTGCTTATAAACAAATTATATTTTTTGGCTGTTTTTTCCCCATTCTGTCGCAAATAGTATAACCAAATCGGTATTTTCAAAGAAATACAACAAGAATTTATTTATGAAAACAGAGAAATTCAACGTCCAAAGATGTTCATTGCTCGAACTCCACCAGACAAGTACACCTTCCCACCATGTCAACATGGTGAGTGCTTTTTACACTCCCCGGGGTTGATTATGGGGGAGGGTGTGCAGAAATCTGTTGAACGTAGAGAAGGCGCAGTTTGTATGTGTGTGTCTGTACATAAATGTATATATATGTATATATGTAAATATTTCAAATCCCCCTCTGTACCTACTAGAATGTTGTTTGACAATCTAGGGTTTCACATGGGGCTAAGATTATATATACAGTAAATATGTGTTGTGTAAATATTTTTTTCATTTTAAACAGATATTTATTATATTATGAATTATGCAAATATTAATCCTATTATTTCTGCAATTCAAAAATTACACGATGAACGTATACAAATTTCTGATAAACTTGATCCTGAAAAATTATTTGTGATTTTGAATCACTGCAGGAACAAAGATACCAGGGTAAATGATCTATTGTAAAAGTGAAAGTGAAAGCGGTGACACAGTCACTAGTGATTGTGAAAGTGAAAGTGATTATAACAGCTATACAAAGTGAAATTACTAACGGATTGTGAAAGTGAAAGCGGTGACAACGTCAAAGACGAAGTCCCTGATATAATGGGGGTGGGGCGGAATAATTCGTTTCTGACTGTAGTAAAAAAATATTTATTTTTTATTTTTATTGTGATAATACTATTTATTCAGAATCAGATCATAATATTTATTCAGAATCGGATTATAATACTTATTTTTATTTTTATTTTTATTTCTGATAATAATATTTATTCAGAATCAGATTATCTTTTAAGCTTATCAATTTTAAGGCAAGAATGTACATAATTGAGAATCTAATCTATATCACGCACATTCGTAATAATATGTTCTCGCTGCAGCTCATTTAACTGTTCCTGCGTTAACAAAAATTTTTCATCGCCGTATTCATCAATAATTATATTAAGACTAAATTTTTCTGTGTGTGGAATTGTCAAGATTGTTCTGACGGCTCTTTCAAGTACCTCTTTGTTGTATATAAAAACTCTCACTTGTTGGTACAAATACAATACCACATAAATAATTGTTTGTGAGAACTTCGAAGAATTTTTTTTATTTTTTTCAAAATCCTCTATGAGCATAAAGATCTAGTTCTACGAACTCTAAGATGAAGATCTATGATCTTACGATCTTTCATACAGATTTGTATTTAAAAATGCTCCCCTTAAATCAAGAAGGTGTCCGGTTTGGTCAGTAAGTTTGAAATGTGTCCGTGATAATAGCGGATTATGACATAGCAAATAAACCCGATTAATGGGTTCTAATACAATCAAAAATCCAGGGGTTGCTTGAGGTGTAAATGTATTTAAAATGTATCCCTCCTGGGCCAGACTGGATTTTTCAAGATCTACTTGATAGCTGCCGTCGATTGCATCATATACAAGATTAACTGCGATCGTTGACGTAATATTTACGATACCCTGCGAAATATGATGGCCTCCGCCGCAAAGATCATTGTTGTGCCTTAAAATATTCGGAGGAGGACTTATTTTTCTCTACGCGTCAACAATTTTTGGAAAATATTTATCGATAATATCACTGACGGTTTTTAATAGTTCATCAAATAAAAGTACTGACATAAAAAATCTTTGTAACTGTGCTGCTGTTATTTTATAGTGGTCGAAAAATAATTGTTTAAGTTCTATGTGAGAATCATCATATCTGAGGATTTCATCGGCAATCACTGTTTCAATGATAATTTTTTTGATAAACACGAGATCTGATCTACGTTGATTTAGATGTTGCATCGTTTCAATAATGTGTTTGACACATATAATCGTTGTATTGTGCGAGGCTTGAAAATAAATTTTGTAGATTGCTGCTTACTTTTTGGTACTCAGGCTTAATTGCATCGGAAAATGATTTAATAACCTTTTCATCGATGATGAATGTTTTTCTATCACAGCTGGAGTCATATATGGTTCTTCTTAATTTATGAAGTTTTGTACCATCAGACGCAATCAAATGAAACCTTTCATCAGAAACTATACTACCATCCTCCTTTCTCCATAGTTCCGTATACCTCCATGGTTCTCTTTTCCGATATTCTGGATACTTTAAAAATATTTTTTGTCTGTGAAGTAATCAGATCGTTTCGGCTGTAGTATTGCTGCAGGTGCTGGTGGTTGTACCTCTGGCCATCCTAACACAGTTCGAATCGACGACTGATATATATCAACGGCATAATCTGGAATTGATATTTGTATCGCCTCTGATAATGTTGGTTCGTGAACAGTGATAGCTAATTTGGATTCTTTTCCTATGATAGATTTGATTCTGCGTCTGACCTCATCTTTGATCTGTTCGATTTGATAACTAGTCGTAGGTATATTCACAACATTCAAATCTGGGGTTCCATCAGTTTTATTTTTATACGCAAATACCAGGGAATTATTTGCTTGCAACCCACCGAATGGTTTTGATATAATATTTGGCCAACTATGATACACTCGTAATTGTGATAGTGATATTTCTTTTTGCTAGAATCGCAGTTGGAAAACTAACGCTGCTCTCAGGATTGGTTGAGCTTGCTGATATCATCGTGGTTTTCAACGGTGTTGTATTAACGACGATCTCTTGTAGTAATTCTTGCGACGACATTATTATTTGTTAAACCCTGATTCTAAATCTGGTTTGTTTAAAAACTGGGGTCTATTATCGTTTTTTGTAGATTCTGATACAGTCATTGCCTCATGGTAAATCTTAATCATTTCTGTGAACTCTTGATCTGATATTATTCCATCACTGAGACCCGATGATATCAACGAAGATAATTTGGAGTATGCTAACGTCGCCGTATGTAACTTTATTGTATACTCGTGTAATTTATCAACCGCGCAAGTGGATATTTTTTTGCGATGATATTAAGAATACCAGCAATTCCTGTTGCAAGTGAAACACCAATTACTATCACTGGTGCTATAACGTATGACGCTGACAATGCGCCGATGACCGTTACTGTTTCAGCGATGACAGCGGACGCCGAGTACACAATTATATCAGTGAAAACGACACGTCTGCGATATTTTCTTTTTTGTTTTTCTGTATACAAGTCGATGATATTTTTCAGTTGGGTATGCCACGAATACAATTGCTCGTATCTGAACTGTTGAACGTCGATTGGGGTTTGATTCATTATATTTTGAGTAGGTGGTAGTTTAGCGATTAATTCATGACACCAATAGTACAACACGGTGGCGCCTTTTTCTTCGGGTTCCACCACAAATGTTTCCTCGTCGTTTTGATCCAATATCACTAACATATAATCAGATTATCCAGTTAGTGGATAAGGCCGTGAAATTGTGGTAGATATCGTAAATGTTGTAACCCCGAGTACTGAGAACCTGTATATGCCGATAACCTCAGCGCGATGTTTGATGGATTTATTGAGTGGTGTCCATAATGCTGATCCAGATGCTACTGTATATACTACACTGTCAGTAATGTTTTTATGTCAGAGAGTTTAATATCAATAACCGCTGGATTTCCAAAAAAATCATTAATGGTTATATTTGTGTTTCTACGAAAATTTACAAACGCGGCTACATGAATAGAAAATTCAGATCTAAATGTGGTCATTTCATCATTGATTTTCATTAACGATGTCATCATCGGGATGTTGCTATTGTCGATATATTTCATCGTTGCAGCGTAATCGTTTGATTCTGGTTCTCCAAAACCAGTAATCTTACTATTAGCCATATTGAGAGAACCAGTCATCGTATCATCGGCAGATAGTAAACGATCATCGATCTCAGTTCTGATAGTGGAGTTGTTGCTCTCTACATATCTTTTTGTTGCCACATCATCGTCTGATTGTGGTTCTCACACATTGATAATTGTATTTTTACTCATGTTGACATCGCCATGCATAATATCTCCGATTCTTCTGATACGTCCAGCAATTTCTCCCATTAGTGTTAAGATTGATTCCTCAGAGTCTTTAATTTTACCGTTTTTAGTAAATACGGCTAAGTTATCTTCGGTCGCATCTGAAATTCGCAGAATAATACCTGTCAACGGGATATTGCTCGTCTTTAATCGTCCTTGTTTATCCTGAAAAATAACGACTTCATTTTGGTCCATATTGGCGAGACTCAAAAGATCATCTAGTTCATTATTGACCTCGTCAAGGGTTGCATATTTGGATAAGACCCCTTGAGGTTTGAGACCACGAGAAGATCTTCCGCAAATATCTGCCATTGTATATTACTAAGATCTATTTAAAACGACGGACCGTCTGATGGCATACTCGTGCACGACTTAATGAGTTGGTTTTCCTGACGATGACACAGCGTCGAGTACAGCGATGACATGGCGTCGAGTACAGCGAGTACTTCACGGCCACATATTAGCGGATCGGTTATTGTCTGTGTTGGTAATGTTGAATACCAGATTGGAATACTTTGCATCCTGCTCACATATTTTAAAATTTCGTTTGGTGGTGCCAGTCCATACGAATCAAAATAAACAATTCCATGTGGATAAATCGCGTATGCAACCCAGTGAGTACCTGGACCAGAAGTTCCATCGAGATTAATGATACCAGTTTCAACACTGTTTGGCTGTTTGGTTATTGATCACGCATAAAAACACCTCTGAAATGTTTGATGTTTAATCGCTTAGCAGCATCAAGTAAATCAAAATTGGACATGGGAAGGATCAACGAAGTGTCCCGGGAAGTTTTAGACCCGATCCGCGAGCGGATTGACTGTACCACGAATGGGGAGTTCCTGGTAGTGTTAAACCTTCCCCGTTGATTTTTTGTGGAAGTTTTTATTCCTTGGCCTGTTGCTTTCTTTAATGCCATCCCAGCAGCAGTTCCAACAGCACCAAGTGCTGCTGCTTTTGTAATAGCTTGAGCTGTAGATGCTGCTAACGCTGGTAGCGCGGCTAGAAGTGGAAATATGTCACCTGTCTTGAATGTATCTTTGATGGCACCCGCAGAAAGATCAAGCCGTACTCCGGTCTTTGATCGTTTGGCTTCATCGAAGTGCCCGAGTTGACATTCTCTCAGTGATAGTTTATTTGGACCACCTTCGATTTGTTCTTTTTTTAAGTGATATTTTTATTTCACAGTTCTCTTTTGATACTAATTGTAGTTTTTTAATCTGACCAGGAGTCAGAGTAACACCAACATGATTATATGACATTATAATATCATGAGCGATTTAATTACTGATCACGGACGATCCAATTACTTACATGTTTTCTACTGGGGCATCAATAACTCTCATTCGACCACCAACACCTTCAAGCAACATTGTTTTATCTGCGAGTATAACAGCAATTGTTCTATAACTACTAGGAATACCTGGTGCACCAGCTATTTCAGGAGATGATCGCGCTACACGAGCTCGAAAGCATATGTCAACGACAGATTGTCTAAACAAATCTTGATGTTCCATCGGAAAATAATAAATCGGATACAATGTTGTGAAATCCCGCTGAGATATCTGCAAACCGGAATCAACATTCTGACCACGCCCCATAAATGTCATCAACCGATGATAAGAACATGCAACATAATTGTAATTAAAACCTAACAATACTTGTTCAGAAGGTTCTTGATGTCCGTTTATTCTCAGTGAAACCTCAGAAACTCCAAGCGCAGCAAATACCATTGGATTTCGTAATTGAGAACCTACTCCTGCATTTTCCTGAAGTGCGATGAATATATGTCCTGGTGCTGACACCCCATGTTGTGATGCTGTCTGCCATGTGAGTAACCCAACAACATTGCTTTGAATACTATCTGTGGTCATCGTCAACTGCGACAATGTTGATTTACCGCCTTGACTGATGAAAGAGAGTAACCGTTGTTCTTCAGCAAGTGATGCAATCATTACTGGCATCCACAGCGAAAGTTTTGTTAGTATTACTTTTCCATTAAGTATCGCGGTTACAGCTGGATCAACTCCTTCAGCGTGCCAGATATCATTATCGTCGTTAGCCTTTCTTACAGGCGTAACTGTATGCTTGGCTCCGAAATAGACTTTTATGACATTTTTGCAAAATCCAAATATATGTGACAGTGGAATTGCACATGAAAATTCTTCGTTGGCGTTTAACATTGATCTACGTGCTGAGAATCCAAAGTTGAATTCGGCATTCATCGATACAACTGCGTCCCCAGCGGCATTCAGTCTTACGTTTCTATCTTCTGGATAATCAGTAGTATCCTTTGCAAACCGATCTCGAGTAATCGTCGCTGTATCTTGCCATACCCAGTATCGTCGTAGCAACGTCAACATCATTTTGAATTGTTTCAATATTTCTTCCATCGATGCTATACGTGGCACTGTTAAATTACGCTATAATAAGATTATTAACAAAACCAGGTTGATCTTCAACTCCGTATCCTTCACCATTCATCTTCACAAGTCTACCTTCTACTTCAATAAATACGTCAGCGGGCAAGAAATATCTACTTGTATCCTAAACTTGCAGCTCGATTTTTCCTTGCCGATTTGGCTCTCGTGCGTCATAAGAATAATACTGATAATCGCGCACACTCATCTTTGAGAACTGGCGCATCCATGTCAAATGCTGGATCAGATACACGTTTGAACATCTTTATTATATTTACTATCGTCTAATACGAATACCATTTCCTGCTATTAAACTTGCAGTTATATTTTTTTCTTTTTCTGACACGGGTACACAAGCCAACTCTGCAAGTTTTTTATTTGCAGCGTGATTTATTATTTTACTAACATTTGCTGCCATAACTTCTGTGTTGGGTAATTTTACGGCCTGAGGTCGGACCGCTTGCGGTCTGCGTATTAATCGTGCTAGTCTGTCCTTGATTGCTGAGAAGGCTTTACTAGCAACATCACCAACAGCACCAATACCTTTATCACGAACAACGTCAATAGCTTTCATTCCCAGTTGCTTTGCAATCAGTATTGCTTTTAGGTCTGTCCTTCTGAATAAACCCTGAACAACATCACCGAGTCCATCTCTGTAGGTAAATTTATACTTAGGTAATCGCGAACTTATCACCCTGACCATTACAGGTCCACGTTGAGCATTATGTATGATCATCTTATTTTTTTGTCACTGATCTATTTGTATACCCTTAATCACTGCGGTAATAATCATCAGAAATTTCATCAATGAGGGACCGATAAACATTATTGTCCATGATACCGCCTGTAAATAATCGTTGACAAATAACAGCTGCTTCATTAATGATTTCTGGGGAATTATTACCGGCTCGTTTTCCGCCAATCAGAATTTCTAGTCTTTCAACATCGGTAAGGACGTTATTGGGACATGGAGTAATAAGACCATTTCCCCTGGTACCTGTACCAAGACCACTTCCAATTGTTTCTTCTTTCTCAATACGAGGTGGGCTGAATAGCGATAATATATCTTCGGGTAATGGCGCTCTTTTAAATTCTTTGACTTGTTTCTCACAATTTACAAATTCATCCTTATATTCATCAGTGATTCCAGATAGACCATGAGACTTTCGAAATACAAAAGGAACCCAATTTCGTTTTGAAACACTGGCGGTGCCTGGATCTAATAATTTATCACGATATGGATATCCTATTGCGGCAAGCGCTACAGTGGTTTCTCGAAGTATCCTACGACCGTCTTCGGTAAATCGGGATGGTGGTTTTGGTTTTGGTTTTGGTTTTGGCATAACAAGATCCCTTATATCGCCGACCTCCTCATGAACTTCGTTAATACCCTCAATTATTTGTTGTATTTCTTCTTGTAATTGTGGTTGAACAGCAGCTATTTCACCTGGAAGTTCTAGTAGAATCTTAGTTCTTTCTATTATTTTCCCAGTTGCTTTAGTGGTTTGCTCCAGTGTGGGAAGAAGACCTTTGGTAGCCTCTATAACTCCTTCGGTAGCCTTCGTAACCGGTTTAAAGAATTGTTCTGCACCTTCTGTAAATTCCACCTGAGACCACTGACACTCTTGTAATATTTGTTTTACAGAATCACGGACTGGAAGATATTTCTCAATTGCCTCTAGTTGCTCTCGAGCTAGTCTAGCTGTGTGAGATCCCATTATTGATATAATATTGATTTAATTAAGTCACACCCACACAGCAGCAGGAAGGGTGACAGTCTCGAGTGAGTGTCCGGGTACATAAACGAACAAACATAACAATTTGAAAACACAAACGTCAAAGATAAAGTATCAAAATGAGCTAACCCAATTAGTGAGAGTCTTGGTCGGTTAGAGGCATCGGTTTGGCGTTACTGACCTTGTATTTTCATTTTCGTAGGAAGCTTTATTTTCAAATAAGGACTCTTCTAGAAAGTGGTCTGTTCACCCTTCCTGCTGCTTAAGCGCTAATTTAATGTACTACAAAATACCCACTCTTTATCAGTTGTCCCTTGCTGGCTCCGGGATGTAGATATGCAACATGAGTCATCGTGCACGTCATAAATGATGAGTACGTGGAAGCAACCTGTTTGACGTGGGCTACGTTCCGTGTCGGTTTGAGGAGAGGATTCTGGTAGCTGAGTAGAGTCGACGCCATTCTTATGCAGTACATTACCTCGGCCTCAACGTTAGCTAGACGGGTGGAAAGAAAGGACCACTCAAATGAATCGGCTAGTCATTCCGAGCATCAGTGTTAAAGACAGAATCTGCTTAACTGATCTTTATGCGGATAAAGATCATTTTTGTGATTGAAGAACTACATTTCTACTTGGAACATTACATATTTCATGGCCTATGAGGCCGATGAGAATGGTCAATAAAAGTAAGCATTCTCTACTTTATTCGAGTATATCAGTCTGTGTAGCCTTGAAGGAGGAATGCGTCTAGTCAGCCTAAATCTCTGCTCCGAAGTGGATGTGGAGCACAGGTGACTAAGTAATGTTCTTCCTGAATCGGAAACCACCAAACACCCCAACCCCATCCCACCTCCAAAAAAGAACAACCAATAGTGGAGGACCTGCTTTCAAAAGGGGCTGGAACTCTTCGTTCATTTCCTCATACGAAGAGACTGTTTCGCGTCATGGAAATTCACCTCGTTTTCTCCTGGATGAGTTAACTGATGTGAACAAGTAATTTAAAATGTATCACATTTAACGAACGCGTAAGTACTCTAAAACCAAAAAGAAGCCAAACATAGTGTTCGGGTCAACTGCATGTTGAGTAAAAGTGCAAAGTTCACTATGATAATATACTTTGTTCCAAGTGGTTCATTGAGTTACCCGTAATGTAACTCCACACAAATGTTTTAACATATGTAGACGTATTTAAATTTATAGGTGGATGTAGTCAGACAAAGATGCTCGAAAATCTTATAACTCAGAACGTCTACCCTGTGAAAACAGTGAGCATTCGCCGTAACGGCAAGTTAATTCCCACTAACACTAACTTATTCATGTTCAGGAAGACCATTTCTCATGCTCAAGAAAATGCAACAGAGAAACATTAGAGAAGGCCATACAATCCGTGAAAAATAGAAGGTATTACTTTCCCAGAAGCCAGGAAATTTATGGAAGCCATATGTCACGTTGGGTGAGAAAATTTTCAAAAAATTCCTGCTCATGTTTATAAATGTCTTCTGATAGAATTCGTAATTCAAAGTACATTGGGTAATGTCAATCCGTGTTATATAATATTACAGCTTTAGACCGATTCTGAAACGAAGAAACTACCTGTCCGTGCATTAACCATTGCGTTATGGTCAAATTTGCGGTTACTTCCTTTGAAGAACCTTTCCGCGGAGCGAGAAACCCTGTTTGTTGCAAATAGCAGTGATGTTACCGGTCGGCTTAGGCTTAGAAACCCGACATTATAGTAACTCAGTGATACTACCCCAGACCGTTTTCAAAGAGACCACTGGTATCTAATCAGATCTAAAATAATCGAATTCCCACGCAGCCAGATATTATTCTGTTACATCCATTGTGAACGGATCAGTGCACGCTGGACATCGGCGACAGCAGGTCATAGGGAAGTTGGACTGCGCTCCGAGTGCCGAAGTTGCGCGCTCGTTAAAAGGGCGGGAAAGGGAGTTCTAGGAACTTCGGACCAGATTGGAACAAAGGTTTCTGACGAAGCTTTCCGGTGGGATAGGATGCCACCCGAAGATTAGAGAGGAGAAGACGTGGAGTGCACGTAGAGATAGGCTGTTGTGCGAGGAAGGACGGCCAGGAACGGAAAAGAGGGTTCTGAAAGTACCGACAAGAGGAACCGGAAACGGAACAAGGGTACCGGAAGAACCGAAAGGAAAACAAGACGGATATTACAGATGAGTAACATAGACGGGACACGGGAAGAAAACCCTCTCACCTTTAATTTCGCGGGATGAAATAATTGGCAATTTGGATAGGTCGTGTATTGATTGGAGGAAATTGCATTGAAAAATTGTCCTGTAATTGTGGAATACCATGATATAGTTTATTAACTTTGTTATACCTTTCACCTTATTAATTTTATATTTTAACTCCTAGACCGTCAGCTTTGCTGACTGGGGGGGTCGGAGCTATTTAACCTGTAAATTGTCCTCCCTTCTCCGGGGTTAGTAATAATTCCGTCGGGGACACGTGACACCATAACTTCACTAAACACTACCAGCATATCGCGCGCCAGGACGTGGAGAGAAAAACTTCCGGATATTCCGACTGTATCCAGGCAGACAATACCTTGTCAAGGGAGATGTCCAATATCAGAGTATTGACACGTCCCAAACCAGTGAAGGCAAGTTCCAAAACCAAACGTGCAGCAGGAAAATCAGTTGTTCCTTATAATAGTATAACCAATAAGACCCAGCAACTTAACAAGCCAAATCCCTATAAATTCAGCCCAAGAAAAGACCAGAAACCACAGGCTCTAATGATCAGTATAACATAATGACAAATAAGAAACTTAGCACTACTAGTTCAAAGTCAATTAGATCAGGCTTTTTAACAGAGTATCAATCGCCTGGCCCCACTGGTAGTCCATGTTCCAAACCAAATAGTGAATTAAATAATTGAC